>QFET01004699.1:0-55583 GCA_003316355.1 Tuber calosporum
TGGAGTACAATTTGGAGCAGGAGGGGAGGGCATTTGCAGAAAAGCACCAGTTGTTGAATAAGGATCAGGTGGCAAGTTTCGATACAATTCTGGCTTGGGTATTGAGCTATGAGCAGGATTCCCAGCTGCATCGCCGGTCCCATGCCTTCTTCCTTCATGGACCAGCTGGGACTGGCAAAACCTTTCTCTATAACTGTCTGTGTAGCTATTTTCGATCCCAGGGTAAGATAGTACTGTGCGTCGCCTCCTCCGAGATAGCGGCACAGCTTCTGCCAGGGGGGAGAACTGCACATTCAAGGTTCAAAATACCGCTTTCCAATGATATGCATGCTGTATGCAATATTGGGCACAACTCACAACTTGCTGAATTGATTCGCAAAACTTCTCTCATCATTTGGGATGAGGTCCCGATGCAGCATAAGGCATGCTTTGAAGCGGTTAACTGAACCTTGAATGATATCTGTAATGCCGGAGACCAAGGAGTGTTTGATGGGATACCTATAGTACTTGGTGGTGACTTTGCTCTGATCTTGCTGGTCATATGTCGGGGTACAAGGCAGGCCACAGTCCTTGCATGTATCCAACATGGCTCGATCTGGGCAAGCTTGCAAGTCCTCAAACTGAAGACTAGCATGCGGGTTGTTGCCAGTGATACCAATCAGGTCTTTCTCACTTTTCTCAGGGATCTGGTCTCCAAGACGACCCAATGGGGCCGTCTTGCTCTCCCAGCCTGGATCTGCCAGGTCTCTACAGTTGATCAACTCTGTGATCAACTGTATCCACAGTCGTTGTTGAATGAAGCTGTCAATAATCACCGTGCTGTTGTTGGTCGTGCAATCCTTGCCTTCCGTAATGACACTGTGTCTGATTTCAATGATTTACTGCTAGAGAGAATGCCTGGGGTGGAGACCCGCTATGATGCTGCCAACTATGTCGATGTTTCTGAGAGTGCTGGTGCTGCTGAGCCCTATGCTATGGAATATTTGCAAAGTATAAACTTAGCATCTATTCCGCCTTCCTACCTGCGACTCAAGATTGGAGCGCCAGTTATTTTACTGCGCAATCTGAGTCCCAGGGAGGGCTTGTGCAATGGCACTAGGATGAGGGTGGTGGGGATTAGCCGCAACTGTTTACAGGTTGCTATTCTGGGTGGAAAGTTTGATGGCAAGATCTGTCTACTTCCGCGGATCAAGCTTACCACCACAGAGGAGGATCTCCCCTTCATCCTACAGCGTTCTCAGTTTCCAGTCCGTCTATGCTTTGCCATGACTGTCAACAAATCTCAGGGGCAGTCCCAAGAACAGGTTGGTGTAGATGTCCGCACCCCTGCCTTAAGTCATGGGCAACTTTATGTGGCCTTATCCAGGGTTACATCGCTGGACGGCCTGACACTCCTTTCCCCTGAGCTACCTTCTACCCATACGGATAGGATTGTTTATCCGGAGGTGCTTCTTTCCTAATTCTCCCGTAGGTTCTGCCTCTCTTCTGCCTCGTATATTGTAGTTTGTTGGCTAATAGGGATTGGGATTCTTACCTATTAGATCCATTTGTCAAACTCTGCTGTCTTCTCTCACCCATCCTTTGCTCTCATAATTGGAAGCTTTGTCCTTCATGGTATGTCTAGAGTAACTTTACTGGATGGATTGATACTCTCCCATCCAGTGATACTCATACACCAAGAGAAAGTACAGTTTACCTGAGGCACTCCTATGAGTGTACTGATGGCCTAACTCGCCATTTGGAACTTCAGTCCTGGTTGAGTATTATAGTACTTCTAATATAATTATACTGGATCATGGTGCTGTTTCCAGTACAGTTCGCTGTTAATTGAATATTTATTAGTTTGATTTATTATTGTTAGTATTTTGTATTATAAAATTTTGTTTTGATAGGTAAATTGAACCAAATACGAACAAGAGTATAATGAATAAATAATCAAAGGAAGGAACATATGCAGTAGCAGGAGAAAGTAGAACAGTATAAACCTCTAGAGGAAAAGGGATAGAAGTCTAAGCAGTGACGGGACCGATAGATTCAGTATGAACCTATGTAGGCTGAACTTGAAGAAAAAGAATGGACATCAAGAGAAAAGTGTGGCAAGAAATAGAGGAAGACCGTTAATGGCAAATGCCAGCAGGAGAAAAGGTTGACTGTAGGAGTAAGCTGTGGTGGAGGAGGACGGTGGGACGGAGGAGGACGGTGGGACGGAAGAGGACGGTCAGACGGAGGAGGGTGGCGGGACGGGGAAGACTGCGGGACAGAGGGCGACAGTAGGAGGAAGGAGCACAGTAGCAGGGAGGAGGATGGCAGGAGGTGGCCAGATGCAAGGACGGAATAGGACAGTAGGATGGTAGAGGACGCACAACAGAGGAGGACGGTAGGACCGAAGAGAAGGAAGCAATGACGTGTGAGGGCGGTAGGACGGAGGAGGAGGGTATGACCGATTAGGACAGCAGGTGGAGGAGGATGGTTGGACCGAGGAGGACGGTAGGACAGACGAGAATGGCATGATACCGGAGGTTCGCATGACGAAGGAGCATGCCAATATGGTGGTAGAGGGCGTGATGGAGGAGGAAGGGAGTATGGTGGAGGATGGGAGGATGGTGGAGGACAGGAGTACCGACAAGCACCGGGAGACATTGGAGGACAGGAGGACGGAGGACCGGAGGATGCAGGAGGATTGTGCGAGATTGATGACCCCTAAAGAAACAATTGTTATTATATTATTCGATGACAGAAAAGGTGCAAGGAATAGGGGAAGAATTGGTAAGTTAGGGGGTAATGCCTAGCAAGGTGTTTGGGTTCCAATGTAATTTTTAAATATTGAAAAAGCGAGAGAAGAGAGTAAAGGAAAACAAGGTGAAAAAGATTGATCAATACAACCAAATTCCTTCACCTTGAAAAAATCCTCATGGCAACCAACTACCGATTATATAATTGACCCACGTAGAAGTTCTCTCAGAGGCTCAAAGTACTTTTTTTTTTTCATATTTAGAGCCTCATTCGTGCAAGGTAAACTGATGTAGTAACCAACCGTTGTCACAAACAAGGGACGCAATAAGCTACCACCATACCCCTGTCATCATAGGAAAACTATAGCGCAACTGGACCTCTATAGAACTTGGACCACAAGTATATTACGACCACAAGGCCCTACACTTAATTCAAGCATACGCGCCTCCACGAGCACGTGGAGGGGGACGCTAGTCTTATATGTACTGAGCAGTGGATCTGATAGGGGATCTAATCTCTTGGCATGTGCTACAAAAGTGTACGCAATCAGCCACACCAACTCCTTTTTGCGGCTGTGCCGCGCACGTACTCCATTGCGCACCACACTGAATATTTGATCACAACACCGCTTTATGACGTGATATACGGTAGTGAGTATTTCTGAGAATCATTTTTTTCCCATTTTTGCGCACAGAGCCACACCTGTGTAAGCAATCAGCCACCGCAAAGCGTTTAGTGGCTGTGCTGTTCCCGTACAGCAGTGTACCCGCACAGAGAATATTTCAGCACATCAATGGCTTGGCGCACTCTGGTATTTGTATAAAAGGACACCTCCCCCCCCACTCTCCTTTTCATTCCACACCATCCTGCTCCACCAGAACCACCATCCTCTTCCCTGGCAACCCGGTGCATTCACTAATATGCTGCATAAATAATAAAAAAAATTAAAAAAAATTAAAAAATTAAAAAATTAAATTAAATTAAATTAAATAAATAAATTAAATAAATTAAATGTATATTAAAATAAATAAAATAAATAAATTAGATAAATTAAAGAAATTAAATGTATATTAAAATAAAAATAAATAAATTAATTAATTAAATAAATAAATTAAATAAATTAAATAGATTAAATAGATTAAATAGATTAAATAAAAATAAATAATAGATATAAAATAAATAAGTATAAAAGAAAAACAAAAACAAAAATTAAATAAATTAAATATAAAATCTGTAATTCTTGATAAGAATAGATAATGATTAATTATGATAATTGTAAACACATATGTAAATATAAAACTTAAAATTATAATATAGATATGACAAGAGTAACAGTAGTTCTAAACCATGATAAAAATCATAAGAATTACGTTTTTCAAATAAAATAATAAAGGTAAAATAAAAAAGTGAAAGGTATATTTAAACAAGAAGAATATGATTATATTAGAGGGGTTGGGTCAGGTTATGGATCCAGTCTAACCAGAATTCATATAGTGCAGTATCTGCCATTCTGAAAAATACCTAAGTCGATAAATATTATCGTAAAAACAACTCTGTCTCTTCTAGGACTAACTGTGGAACCCTGTCCTACACAACCCTTTTCCTCCACTATATACATCAACTTTCTTCCTCTATGATCCCACTCTCTCTTCTATCACAATAACTAAAAATCTCCTTTGTGATTTTTTCCTACTTGCATAACCTTACAGGTCAGGTTTACTTCTAGCATTTTTAATTATTGTATTTGAATTTCATTGACAGCGATATAGGGAACTGGTTGATTCAATTAAAAAAGATTACTGGAAGCAATACCTTATTGCACGAGGTGTCGACACAACAAATCTGAGGGGGAGTTTAACCATCACAAGAATGGAAATTTACTCAAGACATGTAGGGTCTGCTTGGTAGGTTTGATATAATCTGGTGTGCATAACAAGAGAGGAGGGTGTTTCTAATCAGGCGATAAATGTGAACAGGCGGGTGTACGAGCAGCCAGGAAACCGGGGTTACGACTGGAGAGAAGTGTAGAGAATTCTCGGCTGGAGGGGGTACTAGAGGAAGAAGGTTAGAGGTACCTGGCTTAAGTGAGGATGGGCTAGCTAATATAAGCTTAGAGGGGAAGGGGGGGATATACGTAAGCGGTGCGTATACTGCGAGCGTGATCGGGAACTGCAAGATTTTGGTCACGATATTCGTGGCCACTAGAACAGAAATTGCAAAGAGTGTGTAGTAGGTTGAACCTTCAATCAACTCTACCAGAATAAAGGCAATAAAGATGCTACTTTAGTGGTATTATTATTCAGATGGGACTGGAGCTGTTAAATAGCTGGGGAGATCATATAGCAAGTAGAGAAGTACTTGAGGTGGATAGAGGAAATGAACTAGGGGAACAAGGTAAGGTCACTCATAGGGGTTAGTGAAAAACCCCTTTTAGCTAAGGATATGGACTACAAGAAGCAGAACAGGAAGGAAGACACAGTTGCATAAGGTGCCAGCAGGATAAGGAAAGGGAGGAGTTTGATTCTGAGGGCAGAGGAAACCTGCAGGTGACTTGTCAGAATTGTCAGGTATGTGAACTTGAAGAGAACAAAGCCAAGAAGAAGGTAGAGTCTAGATACTAATGGGGAGAAATGTGAGTACAGACTAGGGAGCGGCAAGATAGGATACAAGGGGGCATGCGAATAACAGGGAGAAATCCCAGAGTCCCTGTTGCAGAAGGACAGGCAGCCTATCGAGCTGGTGTGCAGGAACCAGAGACGGATGGTGAAGAGCTGGTAGTTCCCTTTATTGAAGGACCAGCTAGACAACGAAGAAGAGTGAGAAGCATGGCACTGGAGGAGGGAGATCTGGTATTTCATGATCCGCGAGGACAGGAGCCAGCGGGGTTGCCGCTTCGAACAAATCTTGGGTTTGTCGACCACGTAGCCAGATGGACTGCACATGATTTGGGGGAGATGGACCGCACGTGTACTGCCTGCATTGCAAGGCATTGGATCTCAGTGTTAGCGACCAAACAACCGCGAGGAAGAGAGGTCTGCTACGAGTCCTGCTGCAAGCATGGTAAGGTGCAAATAGAGGCGATGCTTCCACTGCCAGAGCCCCTCAATGGCCTGATGAGTGGAGTTGATGCTCAGTTAAGGGCATTCCGGGAGGGGCTGCGCAGGTGGAACTCTCTATTCGCATTCACCAGCATCAATTTCAATATGGACAACAGGACTGGTGAGATTGGTGGGACATTCCAATTATTCCAGGTGCATGGTGCAGCATATCATAGGCAGGGTCCGCTGGTACCTGCAGGAGATCAGGATGCCCTCTATTCCCAGATCTACCTCTATGATCCAGCCTTTGCAGCGGCAATTAGAGCAGGCCGTGCACCTGAGCTAGATGCCAATCTCATACACTCCTTGACCTTGATGCTGCACAAGTCCTACCCCCTTATCCAAAAGTAACTCACAGCGAAGGAGCGGTTTGCAGAGTTGTCCGTCTTGGAGGACAACTTCAGAATTATCCTAAATCCACAACTGGGCCTGGTTGTGGAGACCGGAGCAGATCTGAGGCGGGAGAACCTACCTGTAGCAGATGAAGTCTCCATGATTCTGTCACAGGAGTATGAAAGCGGTGGCTTTAGGGATATTGTCCTTGCTAGGAGGATGAACGGGGAAGATGCAGCCAACCCATTTACACTTATCAACCCCAATCATCCTTCCTACCTCCCCCTCCAATATGTTCTCCTCTTCCCTTTTGGAGAACTTGGATGGCATGGGGAAGAACACTTGGCGATAGCCATGGTGTTGCGCAGGACAAGAGCCTCCACCAGCGGGCTTTCTACAGGTTCCGCCTGCATACCAGGCTCAATGAGCGGTCCACTCTGTTCCGGGCCCAGAGGCTATTCCAGCAGTTTGTTGTTGATGCGTGGGCGGTATGCGATCAGAACAAGCTGGCTTGGCTACGTTCCCACCAGAAGGAACTCCAGGCTGACATCTACAATGGTCTGGCAGATGTTCTAGATGCTGGGGACGTCAATCTGGCCCAGGTGGGAAGGAGGGTGGTTCTACTGTTAAGTTATGTGGGAGGCGATAGGTTTATGCAACAGCTATATCAAGATAGCATTGCAATTGTGCGCTGGTTTGGCAAGCCGTCGCTTTTCATAATATTCACTGCTAACCCCAAGTGGGTTGAGATTGAGCGCGAGCTGCTACCACACCAGACAGCAGCAGATCGCCCTGATCTTGTGGCTCGCATCTTCAATCTCAAGGTGCGAGATCTTCTAGACCAAATCCGGCACAAGGAAGTTTTTGGTACTTTGCTGGGTTGGGTCTGGACAATCGAGTACCAGAAGCGGGGCCTCCCTTATTTGCACCTCCTGGTGTTCCTCATGACTGACCACCAGTTCCTGACTGCAGCCAATGTTGATGGCTTCATCAGTGCAGAACTTCCCTGCGGTGACGATGCTATTAGTCAGGAACTCAGAGGTATCATTCAGACAACGATGGTACACTCCCACTGTGCTGGTGGAAATGGTCAGGCAGCCTGCATGCAGGGCCTGTATCCACTTTCCACCCTGTCCTGCGATAAGGGTTATCCGCGAGCCTTTCAGGAGGAGACAATCATTACAGCAGATGGCTATCCCACCTATCGGAGAAGGGATACAGGACAGTCATTTACAGTGCGGGTCAGGAGAAGGGGAGCTGATATTATGGCTCTCATTGACAAGCGAAGGGTCGTACCCTACAGTCCATACTTGGCTCTCCGCTACAAGGCACACATCAATTTGGAGGTGTGCGGGTCTATCAAAGCAGTCAAGTACATTCACAAGTACACTTACATGGGTGGGGATCGTGCCACTGCTGTCCTAGAAAGTGATCAGGACGAGATCAAGCGATCCCTCCACGGACGGTATATTGGACCAACGGAAGCAGTGTGGAGGCTGTTTGAATTTAACACCCATGGAGAGCAGCCTCCTGTGCAGCACCTTGCCCTTCACCTCCCTGGACACCAGCCGGTCTACTTCTCGGAGGGTGCAGATCCAGTGGCCCTACGCGAGGCTATTGATGGCAAGCTTACCACCCTCCTCGCATTCTTCAAATACAATGCAGGGAATGTAGATGGGAGGCAGTACTTGTACCACGAATTCCCCGAGCACTATGTTTACACAGCTAGAGGTGGATGGAACCGGAGGACTTAGCGGTTTTCCATTGGTCGCATGTATGCGGCAAGCCCCCTTATGGGGGAACGCTACTACCTGCGCTTGCTTCTGACTGTTGTAAGCGGTGCGGGAAGCTTTGAGGACCTGCGGACGGTAGATGGGGTGGTCTAGCTAACCTTTAAGGGTGCCTGCAGGGCGTTGCGGCTCTGGGAGGACGATGGCGAGTGGGTTGCACTCTTCCGTGATGGTAGGGAGTTCATGACCGGTAGGGCAATGCGGAACCTCTTTGCGCTTGCCCTTCAACATACCACCATCACGGACCCACCCCAGATATGGGAGGAGTTCAAGGAGAGTTTCTGTGATGACCTGCAGCCCCTGCTCGTGACAGGCAGGGTCTGTATACTGGCTGGTGGAGAAAGGATGGAATATCGCCTGTATCTCGATTATGGGCTCTATCTCATTGGCCTTCTTCTCTCGGAGTATGGCAAGTCCCTCTTGGATTATGGACTCCCCCAGCCGGTATTGGAATGGAAGGATGGTCAGGGACAGGAAAGGAGGAATGCAATGATGGGGGGGGAGTTGGAGTACAACATTGAGCAGGAGAGGGAAGCTTACAGTGCAAAGCGTCAGCAGTTGAATGAGGATCAGGTAACAGGTCTCGATGCCATCGTGGCTGCGGTGAATAGCTATGAGCAGGACCCACAGCAGGATCGCCAGGCCCGTGCATTTTTCCTTCATAGACCCGTGGGCACTGGAAAGACCTTCCTATACAACTGTCTATGCAGCTATTTCCGATCCCAAGGCAAGATAGTACTGTGCGTCGCATCCTCCAGGATAGCGGCACAGCTTCTGCCAGGGGGAGGACTGCACATTCAAGGTTCAAAATACCGCTATCGAACGACATGCATGCTGTATGTTATATCACGCGCAACTCACAACTTGCTGAGTTGATTCGCCAAACCTCTCTCATCATTTGGGATGAGGTTCCAATGCAGCATAAGGCATGCTTCGAAGCATTCAACAGAACCTTGAATGATATCTGCAATGCTGGTAACCAAGGGGTTTTTGGTCGGATACCTACAGTACTTGGTGGTGAGTTTGCCCAGATCTTGCCTATGATACGTCGGGGTACGAGGCAGGCTACTGTACTTGCCTGTATCCAACATGGCTCGATCTGGGCCCACTTGAGTGTTCTCAAACTCAAGACAAGAATGCGAGTCTCTGCCAGCGATGCCAATAGGTGCTTTCTCACCTTTCTCAAGGATCTGGTTACCTAACCTAACCTGTGTGGCCATATTCAATTACCAGTGTGGTTCTGCCGTGTCTCAACAGTTGATCAACTTTGTGATCAATTGTATCCTTAGGAATTATTGAACGAAGCTGTTAACAAACACCAAGCTCTTGTTGGTCGCGAAATCCTTGCCTTCCGCAATGATACGGTATCTAACTTCAATGATGTCCTGCTGGAGAAAATGCCGGGCCAGGAAAAGCGCTTTGATGCTGCCAACCACGTTGATGTAACTGAGAATGCTGGTGCTGCAGAGCCCTATGCTATGGAATATCTGCAGAGTATAAACCATGCATCTATTCCGCCTTCCTGCCTGCGACTCAAGATTGGAGCCCCAGTTATTCTACTGCGCAATCTGAGTCCCAGGGAGGGTTTATGCAATGGCACCAGGATGAGGGTCGTGGGGATCAGCCGTAACTGTTTACAGGTTGCGATTCTTGGTGGAAAGTTCGATGGCAAGATCTGCCTCCTTCCGCGGATTAAGCTTACCACTACAGAAGAGGATCTCCCCTTCATCCTGCAGCGTTCTCAGTTTCCAGTCCGTCTATGCTTTGCCATGACTGTAAATAAGTCTCATGGTCAGTCCCTTGAGCAGATTGGTGTAGATTTACGCACCCCTGCCTTCAGTCATGGGCAACTCTATGTGGCCTTGTCAAGAGTCACATCGCGGGATGGACTGACGCTCCTACCATCTGAGCTAGCCCTTACTCATATGGATAACATAGTTTATCCCAAAGTCCTTCTTTGACCTTCCTCTGGTACGTTTCTTACATGTTTGGTATATCCTACTTGCCTTATTTGCTAACTACTACTTGAAGTATCTGGTAATATGGAGGGGGTCACAATCCAGGCACTGCTAAGAGTAACGTCACTGGATGGATTGATACTCTCCCATCCAGTGATACTCAAACAGTAAGAGAATGTACAGTTTACCTGAGGCACTCGTATGAGTGTACTTATGGCCTAACTCGCCATTTGGAACGTCAGTCCTGATTGAGCTTTATATTATGATTTTATTATTTACATTTGATCATGGTGCTGTTTCCAGTACAGTTCGCTGTTAATGGAACATTTATTAGTTTGATTTATTATTATTAGTATTTTGTATTATAAAATCTTGTTTCGATAGGTAAATTAAACCAAATAAGACTAAGAGTATAATAAACAAACAATCAACGGAGGGAACATCGGCAGCTTAAGGAGAAAGTAGAACAGTATAAACCTCCAGAGGGAATTAGGTAGAAGTACAAGCAGTGGCAGGACAAATAGATTCAGTATGAACCTATACAAGCCAAACTTGCAGAAAAAGAATAGACTCCGAGAGAAAGGTCAGACAAGAGATAGAATGAGACAGTTGCTGGCAGATGCCGGCAAGGTAGAAGGGGGACTAAAGGAGTACGCTGGGGTAGAGGAGGACGGCAGGACGGAGGAGGACTGCTGGGCTGAGCAGGATGCTGGACGGAGCGGGATGGCTGGAAGGATGAGAACGGCTGGAAGGATGAGAACGGCTGGACGGAGGAGGAGAGCGGGAGGGACGAGGACGGCGGGAGGGAGGAGGACGGTGGAATGGAGGAGGACGGCGAGACGGAGGAGGACGGCGAGACGGAGAAGGACAGGGAGACGGAGGAGGACAGCGTGACGGAGGATGAGGGCTGGACGGAGGATGACGGCGGGATGGAGGAGGACAGCGAGACCGAGTAGGACGGCGGGAGGGAAAAAGAGGGCGGGAGTGAGGAGGACGGTAGGACAGAGGAGGACAGCGAGATGGAGGAGGACAGCGGGACGGAGGAGGACGGCGGGACGGAGGAGGATGGCTGGACGGAGGAGAACGGCTGGACGGAGGAGAACTGATGGACGGGGGTGGAGGGCGTGAGGTAGGAGGACGGAATGACGGAGGAGGACGGCGGGAGGGAGGAGGACGGCGAAATGGAGGAGGACGCCAGGACGGAGGAGGACAGTGGGATGGAGGAGGACAGTGGGACGGAGGAGGACGGCGGGGCGCAGGAGGATGACGGGATGGAGGGGGAGGGCCAGACGGAGAAGGACGGCGGAACAGAGGAGGACGGCGGGACGGAACAGGATGGATCCAGGGTTGATGACTGCTAATGAAAGGATTATGAGAATATTCTTCGATGATAACCAACTCCTAATTAATTGGGGGACAATTGGGCAGGTAGCACACCATACGAAACGAGCTATTTGGTTGCCAATGGAATTTTTAAATGGTGAAAAAGTCACAGAAGAGAGTAAAGGAAAACAACGCCCAAAAGATTGATTAAGACAACCCATTTGCTTCACTATGAAAAAATTCCCAATGGCAACCATGGACATATTATGTAATTAATCCCTTCCGATTTTCTTGCAAAGCCTCAAATGGTCTTTTGATAGTTCAAATTTTGGACCTTGTTCACTCTTAGTAAACTAACTTACTAACCAAACTTTGCCGGGCAACTAGAGACGCAATAAGCAACCTCCAGGGCCCTGTAACAATAGGAAAATTATAAATCCAATAGAGCTTTGTTTGATTTCAACCACAACAAAATTACGACTACAATATTTTACGCGTACAAACAGCATACGCGCACTCCTCGAGGACGACGAGGGGGACGCTAGTTTTAGTTAATTAAGGACAAGAACTACTACCACTCTACCTTCATACTACAATACTCCTCCTACAAGGGTGCACATAGTATACTCTCAATACTCTGTTGTATTTTCGTACTCATACTATAGGATTGTGCCAATACACATAATTTAAACCGGTTATGAGCCCGGTACTCGCCATAACCTCGACAACTCTTTTTAGAAAAGGGCATACTGAACTTGAGTAGAGCACTCAGGACTTGGGTGAATCTGGCCTCCTCTCTCCTCTCTCTGATACTTCTGTACGACGTCAATGCAGAAGCCTCTGCGATTGGAATGACTTGGTGAAATCAACTTACCGGGGCAAAACTCAATCAATTACTTGGTTACTCTCCCCTTCAAAATAACCTACTCAGGTGTAATCTCGTGAACAGGATTCAAACCACTTAGGTGAAAGAGATATTAGCAGGTTAGGAAAGCACGTCGCAACCCTTTCTGTCGACCCCATGATTTAAACAGGTTATGAGCCCTGTCCATCCGTAGCTATACAACTTACATTCATATACTATCCTCTTTCACCACGAAACAAATCCCTTCTGAATCGAAACAAACAACTTTCACTGAAAAATATTTCGTATACCATCGAAACATCTCCTCTGAAATGAAACACGAAACGAAACGTTCTTGGCGAACCATTCTTGGCAAAGCGATACGAAAAAGTCTTGGCGCTCCTTGCTAAAGTCCGAGTTTTTCTCCCTGCCTAAATCCGTGCATTTACGGAAAGTGCAATTTTCTAGCTGTAACTACTCACAAGTGCAAAGCAAAGTACCAGTACTTAGCAACTAAAGTCAATTTGCCTTTACTGAGAAAAAATAGCCACGGAAGAAACCACCGTTCCTCCTCCAGAAACACTTGTATCAAAGCTCACTGGCCCTGATAACTACCGGACCTGGCGAGATATATCTCAATATGTCCTTACTCTATAAAATTGCTATGACATAGTAATGGAAAAGGAAACTCTGCCTGAGGTAGAAGAGGACAAGGATGGAAATAATAACTCTGAGAGATTAGATGAATTTTACGATCGATACCAATGGGCCTCGGCCTACTTCCTTGAAATGATTGACCCCTAATGGCTTATTTTGTTGGCAACCCACAAAACACCCTCCGCCATCTGGAACAGATTCCAAGATAAATTTGCTAGAGAAAATACCACCTCCTTCTTGGAACAACTCAACACTTTCCTCGATACCAAGTATGATACCTCTACACCTATTACAGACCATATCAACAAGTACGACACCCTATGGAATTGAATGCTACACTGTTGCTCCTCCTCCTCTGCCGATGTCCAATATGCTCTACCATTTGTATTCAAATCGGTATTCGAGTCACTCGAAGCCAAGGTAGCTGTTCTTCTCCGCTCCCTTCCCGAATCGATAAGTAACATTGTTGACAACCACCTAACCAAGGGGGACCTTACCTACGACCATGTCTACAACAAGTTGTTGGACATGGGACCCTCGGTTAGCCCTGAGGAGGACAAAGCGTATAAAAGCACAGATGTCAAAGGAAAAGGATGGGAACCTCCCCAGAGACCTGTGGCCATATCCAAGGAATGTACCTACTGCAAAAACCATTACCCCACTGCTCGCGCTGAGGGACATACCTGGAATGAGTGTAATAAACTCAAAGAAGACAACCAAAAGAAGAAGGAAAAGAAAGCTGTTAGTTCAGCAAAGATCGGCAAAGAAGAAATATCTGAACTGGTCAGTACATTGACATCCCTCCTCTCTACGCAAAAGACTCCACACCCACACAACTGGTTAATCGATACAGGTGCAAGCTCACACATGACAGGCATCCTAGACCTTCTTATAAACTTTGAACCAAGTACAGGGTCTGTTAAGTTAGGCAATAATTCAGTAATAGAATCATGTGGCCGAGGAACTGTCAAGCTCATAGTCAAAACTTCAAACGGTCATGAAGCCCCTGTATTCCTTAAACATGGTCTCTGGTTTCCGAAGTTAGGTCATAGTAACTTGTTGTCATGGTGCACTATTGTTTTTTTGGGGAATAGTTTTTCTTTGTATAGTAAAGGGGCGGATATGTTAGTATACAGGAAGAATAAAAGAGAAGTGATAAGGGGAAAGCTTGACAGTCAAGATTATGTTGTGCAAGAAGAGAAAGTATTGGCGAACAAGAAGACTTACCAACAGTGGCATGAAGCCTTCAGACATCCTTCACCATCCTACCTCAAAAGTACCAACTACACAGACAATCCAACCATATCTGAAGTTCCTAAAGACTGGTAGTGTGAAACCTGCATTACTTCCAAATTAACAAAACGCAAACCTGAATCTATAGATAAAAGATGTGAAAGTCCTTATGATTTAATCCACTCTGATCTTTGTGGAAAATTCACTACCTCCTCCTTCGGAAACTCTTAGTACACTGTCACCTTTTTTGATGATTGTACACGGTACACAGGATTTATCCTCTTAAAGCCAAATCTGATGCTGTTAAAGTATTCAACCAATTCATCAAAGAAAGACACACCCTGGACAACGCTACTATTAAGTGATTCAGGACTGATAACGGAGAGAAATATATCAACAAAGATATGACAACCATGTTTGACAAACTGGGTATCAAATATGACAAAATACCTCCTTACTCTCATGAATCTAATGGAGTTGCCGAACTATGCAATGGGACCATTATCACATCTACATGCTCTATGTTATCAGGTCTTACACCGCATTTATAGGCTAAAGCAGTTACAATAGCTGTATACCTCTGGAACATCCTCCTTTACCAAACTAAAGGAAAACTAACGCCCTATCAATCTCTCTACAACAAGAAGCCGTTAGTAAACCACCTACACCCCTACGGGACCAAATGCTTTGTCCATATACCTGAGGAGATCAGAAAATCAAGAACAAAGTTACAGCCCTGGGCCATAGAAGGATACCTTGTTGGATATACTTCCTCCAGCAAGATATACTGTATATACATACCATCATTGCACAAGATCTCAGAAACGCGTAAGCTCCACTGGACAACCAAGGTTATACTACCGCTTGATCCGAAGGAACTTGCACCCTCATCAGAGACCTTTGCAACAGTTTCCCCACCTTCCTACCAAAGAGAACCAGCACCAGATAAGGCTCTACCACAGGAAGCAAATGACAAACCAATCATAGAAGTACATCCACCTTCACCGCCTGAACATCCTGAAGATTATTACCGTCCCCAAACTCCAGAAGAAACACTGGAACCTCCGGTACTGTAGGTACAACCAGAAAATCCTCCTGAGATATGGACTAGATCTGGCCGAACCGTTAGGCCACCACAATACTTTGGCAGACATCTCACTGTACCATCTGACGAGGATCCTAAAACCTACACACAAGTAGTAAACAGCTCACTTAAGGAACAATAGACCCACGCAATAGACAAGGAAATAAAGGCACTTTAGCAAAGTGGTATTTTTGATGAAGTAGATAAACCTACAGGACGCAAGATTATTGAAAGAAAATGGGTCTTTAAGAACAAGCTAAATATTGATGGTACATTAGAAAGTACGGTGCAGGGGCTGTTGCCAAAGGATTCTCACAAGTACAGGGTTTTGACTTTAAAGATACTTTCACTCCAGTCATCCGATATGAATCAATCCTCTTCCTCCTTGCAATATGTGCTAAGAACAATTGGCGACCATGGCAATTCGATATCAAATCTGCATTCCTTTATAGTGAGTTGAAAGAAGAAGTCTTCATGCGACCGTTACCTGGGTTCGGTAATGGAGACAAAGTATGGCGACTTAACCAATGTCTCTATGGACTTAAGCAATCAGCGAACGAATGGTATGCTCTCCACGCTAGATACTTAACATCCAAAGGTTTTGCGACATCTGCCCTTGACTCATGCATGTTTATACACGGTAAACAGGACATATGCCTCTCGGTTTACATTGAAGACATCGCTATTTACTCGGCCAACACCCCCTTAGCTACCCCTCTCATAAAAGACCTGAAAACGGCATTTGCGATCACTGACTTAGGGGAAGCTACATTGCTACTTGGCCTACATATCACCTATACAACAGACTGGATACATCTTACCTAGCAACGATACATCAAGTTAGTCCTCGAGCGATTTGGTATGGAAAACTCATGGCCAGTCTCTACACCCTTCCCCAAAGGCATTCAACTATGCAAAGGGACAGGTGATGAACAGATACCAGATATATCCATATACCAATCGATAATGGGATCACTTATGTACCTGAAAACTGGTACCAGACTTGATCTGACATATACAATATCCTTCCTCTCACAATTTTCTCCATGCCCAACCGAAATCTACCTAAAGGCCGCTAAACACGTACTTTGTTACATTCACTGTACAAAAGATTTTGGACTCTTGTACCCTTGTACAACTATAAACGCTAAGAACACCTATGTGGATGCGGACTTTGCAGCCTGTCATGATACCCACCGCTCTTTCTCACGGTATGTTATTCTTTTTAACAATGCCTGTATATCTAGGCGGTCCAAGAAGCAATCCTCGGTCGCAACAATTACTATGGAAGCCGAATATGTAGCTATGTCCCTTGCGGCAAGGGAAATCCAATGGAACATTAAAGGTCTCAGTGACATCCGACTTACAACACCGATTGCTCTACATGCCGACAATACCAGCGCAAATTTTCTAGCAACCAACCATCATCTTAATGAACGAACAAAACATATCAATAACCATTTTCCCAAAATACAAGAAGAGATCGATAACGGTACTTTCACACTCCTGATGGATGTGTCATTAGAAAACCTTGCCGACATTTGTACCAAGATGCTTGCGAAACCGGCACTTGACCGGATGATGAGATTGTTGGGCTGTAGATAATAAGGGGAAGTGTTGAAATTCTTCAATTCGTTTCATATGTATATTTCCTATGTTACTATTGTTTATATCTCTGCTAGGTTATTTCTAATTTACTCAGGGAAACTACAGACATTCCTACAGCTAGGGTATATCATATTATCAGTTATATTTCATAATAATGTTTGAGGATTAATGCGTATATTTCTTATCTTATGTGCGGGATTTCACCGTTATCTTTCCATGTATAGGGACCTTTTACCAGTCAAGTATCAAGTGTTATTTTTTCGTTTATTTCGTGCACACCACTTCAGATTACGCATATTTTATTAGGATTTCCTTGTTAGTTTTTCTGGGTCAAACATGTTCGCACTTACCTTTCTTGCAATGTTTTCCCTATTTTGTTACTGAGTACAAGGAGGATACGTGCCTGTATAAATAGCTGGTTGCCACCTACTTTGTTTTAGTTAATTAAGGACAAGAACTACTACTAATCTACCTTCATACTACAATACTCCTCACACAAGCGTGCACATAGTATACTCTCAATACTTAGTTGTATTTTCGTACTCATACTATAAGATTGTGCCAACACACATAATTTAAACAAACCTGACCCTCAGCCACGACCAGTCCCTCGTCGACCCTCAGTTAATGAACTGGACTGATTTCGTGAATCTAATAGACACAGAGCCTTTTACTGGAATGTCTCTGTTTAGGATGAATGCCAAACCCACATAAATAGAAAGTATACAGGATACTTTCTCACAGAATCTCGCCATATTCCTGGTCCCTTGGCTCTCTACTCTGCCTCAAACTTTGTCTACCCTTATCAGGGCCAGGGCAAAGCAGAGGACAGATGGGCTGTTCCTCCTCCCCATTACGATGATAATAGCTACCCCGTCTTTCATACAGTTATTGATAAAGGAAAAGAGTGTGAAATTCTGGATATAGAATACGGATGGGATCTAACTACCCTAAGGGCACCTGTCGATTATGAAGCTTGTTTCCTTGATCACCACTCTTGAAAGCTTGACCTTTACCCTTTTCAGCTTACCAACTACATGAAAGGAAAATGGCACTCCTGCATTTGAAATGCTACCCAGAATGACCATCTCCTGGAGGTAGTTACCAAGGCTGTCGACCACCCTGAGTGGTACTTATATGATGGAATTGTCATCAGAAAGGGGAGGATGAAAGAAGAGACTGTCCTTATATCCCCTTAGAAGCAAGCTATGAAGGTGCTAATATTAGAAGCGAAAGTGTGCGCATTACCCAAGAACAAATGGCACATATGGGTTGGCAGAAGTCTTATGAATATGCTACAAGAAACTTCTAGTGGCTCTCCATGAGGAACGATTTCAAAGACTATGTCCGAAGATGCCACCTAAGCCAGATCAACAAACAACCTACTGCAGTCCCAGAAGGATCAGTAACCCCCTTCCCTGTCCGCAGACTGCTATTCTCTTCTCTTGCAATTGACTTTGCTGGACCCTTCCCTAGTCATTCCAAGCTTGAACTCATCATGGTTGTCTTAGATCGATTGTGTAGCTTTAACTACCTCATACTAGTCTCCAACAACATTACAGCTATTAGTAAAACACACACCCTCATTCAATCTCTAGTCTCTGACATAGACACCAAGTTTACCTAACACTTTTGGCGAGAGCTTATAGCGAATCTCAATAGTGATCTCAACATGGCTTCAGCTTAACATCACCAGAGTAATTGACAGACTTAGTGCAGAATCAGAACTGTTCGCCAATGTCTTAGAAACTATGTTAACCTAAAATGAAACCAGTCGGTTTGCCACCTATCTCATCGCCAGACTGCAATCAATGCAGCACTCAGCGCAAGTACGGCAGTCTCTCTCTTTGAAATCACCTTTGGCAGACTACCAATCCTCCTCCCCAGCGTCAGAGTTCTTGCCACTTCAGTACCGGGAGTAGACAAGATTGCTTCACAGATCATGAAGAACCAGCAACTTGCCAGAGATACACTCAAGAAGGCCAGAGTACACCAAACTACCTCCAGCGAACACAGAAGAAAGGATGGACCCCTAAAAATCCCTATCGAAACTGAAGTTTTCCTCTAGTCAGCACACTATGTCCAAAAGGTTTGACGAAATGACAAGGTAGTTAGACCTTGGTTAGGGCCTTTCACAGTTAGCGAAGGACCTGACAGGCACAACAACTATAAACTCCTACTCTCACCAGTGATAGTAGGAATCCACCAATAGATCTATCACAGCCATCTTCGCATTTACCTAAGACCTAACCCCTTTGCCTTCCCGGGAACTATAGAACCCATATCCAAAGAGGCTTTCATCATCGATGCCTGTGGACAAGCGAAATGGAAAATCAAAAAAACTCTTATAGATCGAATCTATTGCATAAAGAGACATTTCTTAGTCTATTGGAAAGCGTATGATGAAATTGAAGCAGCATGGGTACTCCACTACAACCTTGAAGGTGCCGGCACCCTCACCAGACCCTCCTAGTTCGATACCTACAATGAATCTATACCTTTTAGGCTCTCTTGGCCCTCTGGGTAGACTTTCTCTACCTGGACAATTTAGAAACTAGACTATGCCCCCCTTTCACCTAAGCTTGACCCAGAGGGATTTTAGACACCCCTTCAAGACTCAGATTACTCAGAATGTGATACCAGTGCAACACTCTCCACCTTGGAAGAATCTGAGATGGAAGGCTAACTACGTCATGGTATCGTCTTCGCTACTATGGGGCTAATAAAGGTTAAAAGTCGGACACAAGGGAAGGATATATGTCACTGATGAGTTTATATGTTTTGAAATTGAGTGGAATGCCCCAAAGGCTGGTTGGCCTTTAAGCCCTTTAGTGTAACTGGTATTGGTTACTATTGTTAAGGTTGATAAGGCTAACGTAAACTAGCAGGGCTAGTAAGGGGTTAGCCTATTTTATCTTTAGTTTCAAGTATCGTTTGATACCTAGTTTGTTGTATGTTGGGTTTCATGTCTCAGGCTGATACCCGATAGGTTTTTTGTTTTGTTTTCTTGAATCGGGATAATACATATGTTGTTTGCAGTACCGTTTAGGTGCATGAGGTATTGGCTTTATTGGAGGACTTTACAAGCTGAATTTGGTTATGTCTGAGGAAAAGAAATCAAACGGAAGGATTTAGAAAGCTTTGGAAAAGCGAGATCATTTATTTAAGACTACCCCTCAGGAGCTTAGACTGGGCAGACTTCGACAGACAGAGGTTTCAATATACTTGATTGCACAGTTAGTTCTTTTCACTTTGCACGAAACCATAGCAATTAAGGCTAGGACTTAGCCAAGCTGGCGTTATAATATTCAATGGCTGTTAAACAATTCATCTTGATCACAGGTAGTAATACTCACTTTAAGTTACAACAGTTTGGGATTTAAGTTACTATCGTTATACCTTACTGAGACGCATTCCTCTAAGTGCCGGATACACTCAGGGAGGCGTTACATATAGGATATTGCTAATTGTTTGTTTTTATTTTATTTAAGAGGAATCTAATGGAATCCTACTATGTTTCTACTCTTACAACAAACTTGATGTTGGTTATTACTTATTTGTGTTTATACCTGATTAGTCCTACTATTTTGATGTCGCTTCCTACTTGGATATTACTTTCTAACTGACTATTAATTCCTTGTTTCGATTATCATTACCCTCTGCTTGCTTCTACCGATTTGAGTTTCACTATTCTCCTGCTATATATACTGGATTTCTATAGTATTAGTGATCTCTGGTTCCTTCTTGTTTGGATTCAAATACTGGTTTTGTTCACTACATCTTGTTGCTTTTAATCTTATTTTTTCGCAATATGGTAATCTTGATATGGTGCCTCTGTTCGCATGTTGTTGAACACCATCTTTGCGATTTTGTCAAGTTTTCCTAGCAACAATCATTAGTATTTAAAGTACCTGCAAGGCATTAAGGATTAGGACTCTCAATCCTGACAGTACTATCATCTTTAATACTACAAGTTAAACGCTTACGCTATTAGTTCCTTACCTTTTACCTTTCCTATTGAAGACCTATCTATCGACAGTTTCCCCACTATCCTTAGAATATCTTCAGAGGCCCTTAGGGATTTTCGTGATACTTAAGAGTAGGTTACACACATATTCGCAGTCAATGTATAGGAACATCCTTTGAGCCCTAGCTATAGCATATATGAAATGATAATTCCATTTGTACAAAATAAATGAAATAACCATACAAGCCATAGTGTATGGTTAACCATACCGTCACCCTGTACTAGCATGGCGACTACTTAAATAAGTATAGGGTAAAACAAAACTTAAAAGAATCATAACAGTAGGGAAAGATAAAATATAGGAAAGAAAAACAGTTCTCAAACTAAGTCATTGCAGAGGAAGAGTGGGGAGTGGCAACCATTACCGCAGGAACTGGGGGAGGGTAGTTAGTGTGCATGGCGCGAATGTAGGGGGCGAGACCCATGATATGGTTGAGGTCAGTCCGAAGTGTCAAGCCATAGACCATCGACGAAAGCTTCAGGAGTTAGAGCTTGGGTTCAAGATCGACAAATGCTGGTAGGCGCAAGGAAGAGTTGTACGGGGAGTAAATGTGAGATTGGGACAGGAGTGTCCAATCTGCAACATGGCCCTTTCTGCATTCATCCTTGAGCAGTTTGGATGAGATGACTCCTTGTATCTGTGCTGGGGGGGCAGAGACAGTGCCTGGTAGGTGGTGAGAACATATATGAGGGAGTTTAGCTCCTCCTATGGCCACTTTAACCATTAAATAATCCATCACGTCGATGGGAAGGTGGAATCTGATGGCAGGAATGAGCCTAGGTTGATCCTAGAGAGGTGGGATGTAGTTGGCCCCAAAGCCCTGAAGGAGGTCGTCTGAGAGGTCCTCAGCCCTGGTGGGAGAGTTGGGGGGAAAAAAGAGGGCAGACAAGCTGCTGGAGGGTTGTTCTGGGAGGGGGGAGGATAGCAAGCCTAAGCACAGACATCCAGTGTCTATGAGGAAGTAGCGTGTTCAAGGGAGTTAGGCATGCTTCCCAGGGTAGTGTAGATACTAGGGTTGATGAGAAGTAATGGGTGACCCACCATTGAACATTGCTGCTAAATACCTCGATAGGAGAGGATAGGTAGGAGCAGGCCTGGCCAGCTAGTGGTTGAGGAAGGAGACTATACTAATGGCGAGGAGCGAGAGTTGCCTGATGAGACTAAAAGCCAGTTGTGCTAGGGCAAACCTCTGCAAGTAGTGGGTTGAGGTTTCCATGTATGACGAAACCAGAATCCTATTCAACGAACTATAGAGCAAGGGTGGAACAGGCTTCCATGCAGAGAGGCAGGGGCCAGTGAGGTGGGAGAATGGTCGCGTAAGTTGTGTTATTGAATCACTTCCGTTTTAGGGACAGAGGAGGAGACTCCCAGGGTGGTAGCCATAGTTTACAGGTTGGTGTAGATATGCAGAAGAAGTTGTGTGTTCCGCTGGTATGACCCATATCCAACAGTGACAGTAAAATCATCAATATTGGAAAACATAATCCCTTTGGGGATGGATATATATTAGAAAAATACATAAATAAGAAATAACAAACTGGAGATGGGGGTGCCTTGAGGGATACACACTTAAACAGGTAAGAAAATATTAGAAGATCACAAGAAAACCAGGAGGTCTTCGTGGTCAATTTAAAACGAAGAACTTCTAGATTCTATATAAGGAGATACACCTTTTGTGTGTAGTATGGAAGATGAACAACCAGAAGGAATATTATCAAAGCCTCCTAGGATGTCTAGGAAAGGAGTATATATCTTATGGCCAGCACGTTGTAGTATGCAGACTTCATATCAGAGGGTGATGCACATGTGGAAGGTACTAAGTCCCAAAAGTGAACAACACTGGTTCAGGTAGATAAGGCCAACTGGGCAAGCCATAAATCTGAGGTGGGTGGTTATTATCCTCTCTAGAATCTTGTAAACTGTTTCTATGAGGACAATGATTCTTAAAGGTCTGAGAGAGCGGTAATCTGACTGGCTAGACTTGGAGAGGACGATGCTGTGGGCCATTTTGATCAAGGGATAGGGTATAGCATAGAGAAGGAGATGACCCAGGGGGACGGTGAGGAATGAAGGGATGATCTATTTGATCTGTTTCCGAGACTATAGTGGATTAGGTCAGGGCTAGGGGCGGAAGTGTTTAGAACTTGCTGAGGGCCAGGGTGACTTCCTGCTATAGTAGAGGAAATAGGTCGAAAGAGGCTGAGGATGGAAGTGGATGGTTGGAGATCTTTGAGGGGAAAAACTGATATAACAGGCAGGTATTACCCTCGTCAGGTAATTAGGGTCAGGGAAGGACGGAAAGCCGTCAGGGGGGTAGCTAATGGCAATCCGGCGGGCCGCCCAAAGTGACTGTGCATTCAGGGAGGAGAGAAATGTATTTGTTTATAATGTTTTGTCCTTTTTTATAGCCTGAAAGGTTAGTAAACTGTGGGCGCGGGCCGCGTCACAAAGTGTCTGAGTGGGAGACAAGTGTTTCATCCTACATTTTCTGTTGAAAGGTTGGTGGATGTGAGATAGTTAAGCTGTATGCCAGGGCTTGACCTGAAATAAGTACGCTTGTTGGAGGTCTGTGAGATAGGAGGATGGAGAGGGTACTGAGGTGGAGATCAAGCCATGCACCGATGAAGGTTGAAGTGAGGAGTGTAGGAGGTCCAGGACAGACAAGTCCTTGATGCTAGGTGTGAGGGTGGTCCAATCAGTTTGTGCCCAGTTTAGGGTAGAGTCAGGTTGGCGTAGGAAGGGTGTTGAAAGCATTATTGTGATGAGAACATGGACAGAGCTGGTTAGTCAGAGGGGGACACTCTAGGAGCTGATGAAGGGTCCGAGAGAGGCACTTGCAAAGGCAAGGTCTAGGACTTTAGGTTTGGTAATTCTATTGACGGGGAAACTAGTGATTATACCTGGTATCTTTAAAAGTAAGTATCTGTAACTGAGGCACCGTGTAAGAAGATGGATCCGAAGGTTGTGACTGCATAAAAGACTCAAACTAAAGTTCACAGAAGGTAATGGTTTAGATAATTGAATCAAAATGAAGAAACTTAAAAACATCAAGCCGGAGCTTGACGCAATTCAAGATTTTCCTATGAGGATAGTTCGTTATCAGAGCAGAGTGCTGATCACGTTTATTTAAGTAGAATTATAAAGGCCATCGACACCTATACCTACTCCAACCATATATGGGCATACTTCTCCACTCCGGGTTTATCACCGCCGGACTTCCTCAGGATCAGCTTCCGAAGTCTTCAGATCCTTTGGAAAAGGAGAGTCCACCAATCCAATTGGTTTTCTACAATGTCTCTCGAATATGTTTGCAGGAGAGAAAAACCTTTCAGATCACAGTCTTCAGAGTAGCCTACTGTCAAGTCGACCTGGGACTCTTTATCTCAGCTAAGACTTAGTAGCCTGATTACATTTTTGTCTATGCAAGCGATATAGTTATTTTGACTACTTGGCCAATCAGGAACTATCCAAATGACTCCATAGAACTAGCGGCGAGAGGCACTACTGTGTTGGCTTTAATAAACGGTACTCATAGCCAATGGTTCGTTAACTACCTCACCCGTCACAAGACCTAATATTCTCAGAGTCCTGTTATAACATCTCCCAGTATTGGTATTGTTACTGGGCTATAAGTTGCCCTTTTACAGTAGAGTTTATCAGGACAAACTTTCATTTATGGCGATGCTCAGATGGTTATTCCACGGGGCTCCCACACCTCCTATACGGATATTAGGTACCTAGAGGACCCTCTAATGTCAATACTTGAAACTTGTCTAGGTTTGCCATCGCCTACCTCTATATATATACTGAGAAGAGCATCTGGTCGGATGGACACCAGTGACATATATATATTTACGCAACCGCCTACAATCTCACACTTTTGTTAGGCCTTTTGAAGCTGCCACCTAGTCGGACCCATTGCAAGGGGCGTATTTGGGATCCGTTGGGGGGTCTTGGATATTCCAAAACCTCACCCCTGAGCACTGTGTGACTCCAGTAATTTATGGCCTTTCGTGTAATATTACAGTAGGGCAACTTGAGGTCCACGATTTCATTCTTGACTCAAAGGTAGTATAACTCGCCCATATCATGGTCTAAAACTCTGCAGAAGTCTGTGTAATGCCCCATTATATTATCAGAGGGCCCTGTATAACTATTGTATTGTTTACATGAGCTTGCATTACTATGATACACTTGGTTACGCGATTGCTGAACTGCTGACGGCGTCTACACTTCTTACCATATTTTCACAGTACTTTTATTTGGTTACCCTGCCTAGATGGTTACCCTGCCTAGCTGGTTACCCTATATGAAGAATAGAGTCAGTTACCCTGCCTAACCATGCTTCTGAGTTACCCTGCCTAACATGGCTACCCTACCCGACTGGCCCTCTGGCTTATCCAGCCAAGCTGGGTTACCCTACCTGAGTGTGGATCCGGCTCACCCTGCCTAGAATGGTTACCCTACCCAACTAAGTACATAGTTACCTTTCTTATCCTAAGTACCTCTGGTTGCCATACACTTTTCAAGCCTGTGGTAGTGTTCCTAGCGATTGCCCTCCCGGGCCTCTGTTGGAGCTGAGGTCATGCACACTATACTAACTGATATGAAGTAGCATTACACTACTCGCCTCTTCTACAAGTCTGTCCCCTGACTTAGTCCGTTTCTTTTGCAGGTCTTACTACCCTCAAGTCCTTCTCATTGGTACTTGTTTATACATGGTAATCCCTTTGCTTAGGAGGATCACGGTTGTGAAAGCACAAAAATGCTACTAAGGCCGTTCCTTCCAATAACTCTAATAGTTCCCATAAGTTTGCCTCTATGCTATACACTTCCTACAGGACTAAGTATTGTACAAACCCGGGAGGGAACTTAGCTTTTGCACTTAAATACTACCAATTGTTAACTGTGGGTTCTACTATATAGTTTGGCTCCGAGAATATTATATCTGGGACTGGTACCTCCTTCATGGGTCCTCTAATTAGGTCTTTGGGGTAAGGTTCTATAAGGCCAACATGGAAAACTGGATGGATAATCTAACACGTAGGGAGTTCCTGCTTGTATGCCCGTATTACTAATTTCCACTTGACTATGAACCTGGAGACCCTCTTATGGTCAAGTTTTTCCATAGGTCACTTTCTGCGTAGTTGCGTGTGCCCAACATAACACGGTCTGTCTTTTGTCCTTATGCCATGGACTACATCTTCAAGGATGACATACTCAGGAGATAGCACATGCTTCTGGTCATGCCACTTCATTTGCAACTACTGTGACCTTTACAAAGTCTATCGAATATCCACTCATGTACCTTCTCAATTCTTGACAACCCCCTTGCTGTTCGGGTGTATGCTTTGTTGCTCAGACAATGCCTAGGGCCAATTCGGCATGGGGACAAATCTGTAGTTCGCCTCAAATGGGGATACCTTACAAGACTCATAGACTGACGTATTGTATGCGTGTTCCGCAAGCTGCAACAATGCAGCCCAATTTTCTTGCTGATAAGTACAATATCTTCTTAGATAGTGTTCCAGTGTTTGATTAACCTTGTCAGTGTGCCCATCAGTCTCCGGATGTAAAGCACTAGAGATATTGAGTTTGACTTGTAGTAAATACATGAGACTCATCCAAAACATAGATATGAAATGGGTATCTCGCTGAGAGATCAATGATTCTGGGAGCCCATGCAATCGCTATACTTCTTTGAGGAAAATAAGAGCCAGTTCTAGAAAGGGCACATTTATACCCAGTGGATGAAATGAGACATCTTTGAAAATCTATTCACGATGACCAATATCTTTGTATATCCCTAGGACACCAGTAATGCCTCAATAAAGTCTATAGATAATGTGTTCTATTGCCTCACAGGTACCTCCAGCGGTTGCAACAAGTGTAACTTCCTGTGCCTTTTAGTAATACTTCGTTGACAGATGTACCAGCCACGAACATATTCCTTAACCTGTTTCTCCATATTGGGCTAATAGATGTTTGCTTTTACTCGCACCATAGTCGTATATGTTCCAAAGTGTCAGGTGATAGGTTAATCATATTCTGCCTATATGATTGTCCACTTTAAGATCTTGTCCTTAGGGACCTACTATCGGTTCTTGTAGGTGAGCAGACCCTTCTCAACCACGAACTGGGCATCAACAGTTGATCACTTCTCTGCTACCACTTTGATGACTGCAAGGTATGCTTAGTCTTTTTCTGCCACTATCTTTAGTGCTTGTAAGATATCTGACTGCAAGGGATAACTCTGGCAGGTGAGAAGCATATGGGGAGCCAGGAGGTCGCTTTCCTGTTGAATGTGGCATTGCACAGGGCGAAAAAATGTTTGTTGTAGAGGATTACTCCCCCCTGCCGGGCTGTAGTACCTACGCCGCGACAATGCCTGTGCCTTCTCCTTCAGCTTACCTTCGCGGTAAACCACCTTGTAGTGAGAGGACAGGAGGAATTTTGCCAAGTGGTGCTGCCCACAGTTCAAACCTTGGTACTATCAAAATCCTCCAAATTCTTGTGATCTTTGTAAACCACCATTTGATCTTCAAACCTGCTCAAAAGATGATCCAATTCCTTGAATGCAGCCACTATTGCCATCATCCCCTTATCATGTATATAATAGTTCACCTCCGCAGGCAAGACCTTCCAGAAGTGATAGGCTACCTGATACCACCTTTAGTCATCACCGAGCTGTGAGAGCATTGCTCCCAATGCGAAATCACCTGTGTCAGTTTCCAACTTAGTTGGACAAGAGCCATCAAAGTGTGTCAGAATGGGAAGAGTGGTGAACAATATCTTTAGATGTTCAAACGACTGCTTGCAAGCAGCCGATCTGTCGCATTTAACGTCCTTCTTGGTTAAAGCAGTTACTGATTTCGCTACTCTGCTAAAGCTATTTATTAATTGATGGTAGAAGTTTGCAAACTTCAACAAGCATTTATCGTCAGTTGTGTTCCCTGAAGTCTTCTACACCTTCAACTCTTGTACCTTTTGAGTAGTCCAGGATCGTTCATGGTCCGATATCTTATAGCCTCAGAATTCAACATCTCTTTGATAGAAGGTGGACCTCTTTAAGTTAACGCAAAGCCATGCTATTCGCAGTCATTCCATTACTTGGCCTACGAATGAGACATGTTCCTCTATCGTCTCTGAGTATATTAGGATGTCATCCATATAAGTGATGACTCCCACATCAAACATATCTCTAAATATGTTATTGATCAAACTCGGGAAGGTGGATTATCCATTACATTGCGCAAACAGCATTATGGTATATTCATATAGGGCAGAATGACTCTTAAAGGCTGTTTTCCGTTTTTCACCCACTGCTATCTGGATAAGATAATAGCCATAAATCAGATCCAGCTTGGAGAATACTGTGCCTCTTCCGAGCCTATCCCTAAGCTCATTTATCAAGGACAACGGATACTTATCCCAAATAGTAAATTGTTGAGCCCTCGTTAATCAATGCATAACTGAAGCGTGCCATCAAGCTGTGGTATGAAGAGGATATGGGCACCAACAGGAGACGTAGACCGCTTTATCTTCCATTATTCCTCATATTCACGGATGTAGTTATACAAGATGTCTCACTCTCACTTAGACAGTCGGTATTTTAGTTCTCAGTATAGCTTAGTTCCTCGGTCAAGTTCAATCTTGTGGTTAAACTTGGTATTCTTCACAAGAGCATATATATTCTCCTGACTCAAAATATCGGCATAATTCATGTATTCAGGGAGAAGACTGACAGTAATGTCTTGACCGTCCTCTCCCGTATCACTATTAATTCACAGAAGATATACTGAATGCTATTCTCGACTAGGAGTTGTTGATTTGAGGGGAAATCCATACCTGGCTGAGAGACATGGTACTTTGCCTCAGAGTATTCTCAACGCCACTTCAGAGTACTCCTATCTAAGTCAATATCGTGATTCTGGTCTTTTAGCCAAGACATTGAGAGATATCCATCAACCTTAGTATCAGGCATATCTGCTAGCTCAAACCTCTTCTCTTTCATATAGTCAGCGATATTCATTTTAAGGGGTTTGGTGTAATAGTTCCTGGAACCTGGGAGATGGTTTCAACTTCCACCAGTGATTGGTGTCAGAAATTTCAGATATCTACATTGTAGCAGGGCCTTCTTGAACTATAAACTACTCAATACAGTACCAGTAGTGCCACTATCCAAAAGACGTTGTGCTTCTTTACTACTCTCCTGCTTCTGACAATTCTAGTCAAAACAGATTTTTATATATGTTGACTAGTGTGGGGCAGTGGGCCAGATAGCCTTGGACGCTTAGCAGGTCTTTCTTCGTTAATAGGTTTTATTTGGTTAAGCGTCATAATGTATCTCATATTATAATGGGTATATGTTTGGGTATTTACTATCATGCCAGTGAGATTTTGCGTATTGAACTCTCCTCTGGTAAACTTGCAAAATAACTTTCAATTGCTAATCAAGTCCTGCCTGGTTGACGTACTAGAGCAACAAAACAAATCAAACCAGACTATCCGTATCAGTCTTCCCCTAGTATAGCAATAAAGAAAGGAAATATGAAAGAAACCCTTGTAAGCCCAATTCAAAGCAAGACTCAGACCCAATCCTGCCCTACAGTATTGGATCAGCTATGTTTTTCTGCCTGGAGGAGGGGACTCACTTAGTCCATTTTCCCTTCATTTCTAACCTTTCCCCATGGCCTAGTTGTGAAGAGTTGTAGTCAGCTTTCTGGTTTCTGAGATTAGGTTGAAAACGTATACCTTAGTCGCTACTATCATTATCAACCTCCAATATTGGAGGTGATATCTGGAGCACCGTAACCTTTTTTTCTATCAGAGTGACCTCAATGCATCAATGTTTGTGAACAGTTGAAGTACCATGCCTAGCTTGGGAAGCCTTTCGCTTATGAGCTAGTTTAATAGACTGTATAACTGGTTAGGGACCGGTACACGATCTCCAGAAGTGACCCTCCTTCCCACAATGAGAGCATTGTTTTAGTTGACTAGGCTTGTCAGTCAGAGTCTGCAGATTATTCCTGTGTTTCTCCTTAAATTATGTCTTCTACACTGGAGGGGTTGGGAATTACCTGGTGGGATTTGGGATTGCGATTCCCAGAACATTGCAGCTACTTTCACTCTCTCTTAGCCCTAGAAGACCTTTCATCGCTGCCCTCCTGGCGAGTTTGTTTTTCTTTGACAACCGTATGGTTGAAAGATGTTACATCCTTCAGTTAGTAGCCGGTAATACACAAAGGGTGGAGTTAGTCGATGTATGGTTCAGGATGTGCAGTTTACATCCCCCAGGCATGATGAAAATCAGCAGTAATACCAATGCCAGCTTTGTCATTCACACTAATCCCATCATAATACAACTAACTAGCTAACTTAATGAGTTCATCAGGAAACTGATCTACCTTAGAGGGCTTCATACCCAAACTATTCCATTTGCGAAGTGTGCAATCACGATCCAGGTGACTGCCGAAACTGGACTCCAAGAGTTTCTGAAAACCAGACCAAGTACGTAAATCGTTGCTTAGGTTGTAGGTAATTTCAGCACTGTGAGCTGCATCCTGGCTGATGTGTACATGGATGCTATTATACCATTTCTTTGCAGCCCCTTCAAGAAGTGCGGAAATTAGTCTGACCCTATCCATATCTGACAACTTGAAGTGTCAATTGTTGTCAAAACTAATTGCCTTTTCTTGGATAAATCACTCTGTGTCATGGGGGTCTCCCATGAACCCATTAATCCCCAACCTAATAGTCTTCTTTTGCCGAGTATGGGATTTCATGTTGGACTACTGAAGGTAGTACGTCAAGGCAAGACACTGGTTATCATACCCTCGCTTCATAGCCTCATTCCAGGAGAACATTTGTAAGTCTAGAAATCTGCTGCTATCATGGAGGGAGGAAGTGGAATCGTTGACACTACTCATGTAGTTGGAATCGCCTGGTTCTCCCCCTATGCAGACATTTCCAGCCCCTGGTGGTTGCTTACTACTCCCACCACCAGTGTTGCTACCACGGAGTCCCATAGGTTAATTGTAACTGCTAAAGCGATCCTCTGTACTAGCTCCACTGTCTTGCGGGAGGGAGAGTGCCTCAACTGAAGAAGGTAGGGAAAGGGGTTTTCTAGCTACGAGAACCTTATCCTGACACCTATGAACTAATTGTTGCAAGCTGGGACAGGCTCCTACAATGGTATGGTCTTCGGAACCACTGAAACGACCAAGGGTCTTTACCAACTTAGGACCTGAGGGTAAATGATTTAGTGATTCACCAGGGCCCTTTTCACATGGCGCCTCTTTGTGGAAAACATGCCCAGCAGGTCCCTACCTAGTTCCTACTATCTGGGGAACAATTATCCGTAGCTAACTGTGCCACTATGCCTATGAAACCTGCACTCCCAACGCTTCTAGTTGCTTTACAGGAGCCAGTAGTGCTGTATGTTAGGCCAAGCAGTACTGGATTTTGAATTGTGGCTGGCAATGGGGTTTCCACGGCCTCCGCATATGGTCGTTCAGCTTTAAATACAAGCATAGGGGTAGTTTGTACTGCAGGAAGGGTAGTAGCCACCTTTGATGTTTTAGGTTTTGTGGGTTTTATCTCCTTTGTTATGTCCGTAAGTCGGGATGACCACTGTAGTGTGCCAGAGGGTCTCGGAGATTAGGTGACTAGGAGTGCTTCCACAGTAACAGTAAACTGGGAACCTGCGATGAACTAGGAGTTCCTCCAAGACCCAAAGCTTCTCTTGCCACTGGGGTAAGATGTGTCTGCCAGTCTACATCCGCTATAAGCTTTGCAAAATGTGTAGCAAAGAAATAGGTCAACTACGGACCAGGGGAAGGATGAAGCTAGATCCATGATCAGATCATTTTCGGAGTCAATCCTGACTCGAGCTTTGACAGCCCACTTGAGAGCCTCTAAGTAGCCCTTCAGCGCTGGCACTGTAATGACCTGCTGGCGGTAGGCAGTCTGTTCCTTCCTGACCTAGTATGTAGCTATGTAGACTATATTTTCTTGAAAATGGACTTGTTTATCTACTACAAAGTATGCGAGTTGGGACTGCGCTTTCAAGAAGCTTTGTTAGGCTTCATGCAAAATGTTATGCATGAAGACTTCATGCTTAAAACATTCAAAAAGCACCCATTCAGTAACTAACATAGCCATCACCGCTACGACGTTGTTTGTGATTGATGTTATTAGTTCCCTAGGATGGGGGGCTATCATTATCTGACATTTTTCAATCCCCTTGATAGATGCCTATATAATCAACTTGGTAACCTTTTCCCACCGCAAGTTTGAAAGGTCTGCGATAACCTTGTAGTCTATAAGAGGCCCAGAAGAGGTTACGACACTTGGTTGCCAGCATGAAGGAGACATTTCAGATATAGTACTTACCACCCTGGGTTAGTTGTTCTAGGCAAGATACCTGTAGTCGTAAATGTCACGAAATGGGTCTCGAGGAGCAAGATATCTCAGGAGAGAGATAAGTGCAGAGCTTAACTATATAGTTTAACTGAGGCACACTATAGGAAGATGGAACCTAAGGTTGCGACCGCATATAAAACTTAAGTAAAGTAAATGGAAGGTAAAGGTGTAGATAATTGAATCAAAATGATAAAACTTAAAATCGATTAGCTGCAGCTTCACTCAATTCAAGTTCTTCCCTTGAGGATAGTTAGTTATCAGAGTAGTGTGCCTATCGATTTTACTTAGGTTGAATAATAAAAGCCATCGACACCTATCCCTACTCCGACCTTAAATGATAACACTTCTCAACTCAGGGTGTATCAAGGCCTGACTTCCCCATGGTGAGCTTCAGAAGTCTGCGGATTGCTTGGATAAGGAGAGTCCACCAATCAATTAGTTTTCTGCAATGCATCTCCAATATTTCTGCAGCGGAGAAAAACCTTTCAGATCGAAGTCTTGTGAGTTGCCTACTGTCAAGTCCACGTAGGACTCCTTATTCCAGTTAAAACTCAGTAGCCAGATTATATTTTTGTCTATGCAAGCGATATGGTCATTTCGTCTACAAGGGCAATTGGCAACTTTACAAATAACTCCATAGCTCCCCCCGCAAGTGGCAATATTCTGTTGGCTTTAATGAGCTCTATCCTTAGCAAATGGTTCGTTAACCACCTCAGTGGTGTCAAGACTTAATATTCTAATAGACCTGTTGTAAGGTCTCTCAGCATTGGTATAGTTCCTAGGCTATAAGTTGCCTTTGAGCAGTAGAGTCTATCAGGACAAACTTCTATTTATCCACGATGCTGTAAATGTTATTCTGAGGGGCTCTCGCACCTCTCAAAGGGATATTAGGTACCTACAGTACCCCCTGAGTACCGCCTTATGGCAATACTGGCAACTTCCTCAGGTTGGCAGTCACCCACCCCTATATATATAGTGCCGACAGCATCTGGTCGGATGGACTGTGGTGAGTTAAGGAATTTCGCAATACCCTACCATCTCTCAGTTTTCTTAGACTTTTTCAAGTGTCACCCATTCCAACCCGTTGTATGGGCGAAGGTGGCAACCACATTGGGGTGTTGGACCTTCCAAATCCTCCAACAGGAGCACTGGCTGACTGCTGTAAGGTTTTGTATTTTCGCGTAATATTATAGTTGGGTAACTTGAAGTCCGCAATTTCATACATGACTTCAAAGGTAGGGTAACTATGCCCTATCGTTGGGCAAAACCTGGTTAAATTCTGCGTAATGCTCCTTTGTGTTAAGAGAGGGCTCTGAAGAATTTATAATTTTTTTGTTTTTCATTTTGATTATCTCACATATTCGCTGTTGCGGTACAGGAACCTGCCTGGAGCGCAAGTTATGGTATTAAGGAGGGGTTAATTCCAAATGTGCAAAGTAGAATAAATAACTTTACAAGTTCTGCACTAGTGATTACTATACCGTCACTCCGACTGGGAATGGCGTCTAATTCAAAAAGTATTGAAAGAAATGAAATCATATCAAATCATAACTGCATCGGAAGGTATAAACGGGGGAGAAATGCCAGTAAGTCGGTGTCATATCCGGAAGAGGAAGAGGTAACGGTAGCTGAAAAATGCCGGCATAGCAGGTGGAAAGTTCGAGCCCTTGGTGCAGATGGATAGGGCAATACCTACTATCATGTCCGTGTTGGCCCAAAGTGGAGACCCATGGCCCATCGAGGACAGCTACGGAAGGTAAAGCTGGCGTTCTAGGGACTGGAAGGAGTAGGAGAGAATTGCATGATCTTAGGTTTCATCCCCAGAGTCGCAGGAAGGGCAGGAGGGAGACCAATTGGCTCGCTCCATGAGGGTTGAACATCAAGATAACTATTGCCACCACGAATAAATGTATTCTCTCAGCTGTAAAGCGCACGAGGCCCATGAATGCATGTGGCCTGAGGGACAGCTTAAACTGGTTGTAAGGGAGAGGTGGGGACAGCAGTGTCTAATGAGTGAGGATGTCCTTTCTGCATTTATCCTTGATCAGTTTGTTTGAGACGGCACCCGCAATTGAAGGAAGGGTGCCAGGAATGTGCAGTTAGAAGGTGGGAATTTTTCTGTTGGAGTTTGAAACTGTCCTGTGTCACCTTAACCAAGAGGTAACATTACCCATCGATAGGGAGGTGAGAGAGAACTACAGGAATGGGCCTTAGTTGGTCTGAGCGGAGGTGGATACAGTTGGCCCTAAGGTCACGAAGGAGGGGGCGGGAGCAGTACACTGCCCTAAAGTTGGAGAGAGATGGAGATAATGGTGGCGGCGTGGGTTTAAACACGTTGTTCTCGGGAGGGAAGCAGCAAGGTGTAGTGCGGCCATCCTGTGGCAATGGGGGAGGAACAATTTGAGAGGGGGAAGGCAAGCTTTACAGGGTAGGATGCACGCTGCAGTCAATAAGAAACAGTTAGTGACCTACCCTTTGACATTGGTCCAGAAGACTTGCATTTTTCCAATCATGGCAGTGTTGGACATAAGGTGTGCAGCTGCATAAGAGAGAATAGGTAGGAGCAGGCCCATAGCCACCCCTCAGTTTAGGTAGGGGACTATGCTAGTACATGGAGGAGAGAGTTGGCTTGTGAGAACAAAAGCACCTTGCGCAAGGGCTGGCCTCTGGAGGAAGTGAGTGGAGGCTTCTATCATGGATGGGAACCAGTATCCTAGCTATCATACTATGGAAGAAGGGTGGAAGAGATACCTATCCTGAGGGACAGGATCTAGTGAGGTGGGAGAGCGATCCATTGGAGCGCACCTGTGTATGAGTTCGGTTTTGGGAACGGAGAAGGACACTCCGAGTTGGGTAGCCATCCTGCAGAGGAGGCTATAGTAATGTTGAAGAAGTGGTGTTTTCATCCAGTATGACCCAGACCCAACAGTAACTGGAAAATTATCAACATAGGAAAGCATAATCCCCTTAGGATTGGACAAGTGTAGGGGAGATAGATAAATTAAAATTAACAATGGAGAGATAGGGGAGCCCAGGGGGGCACCCGCTAGAACAGGCAAGAAGATATTAGGGGAGCCCTGTAAGATCAGGCGGCATTTGCAGTTAGTCAACAATGAGCGAACCCAAGACACCATATCAGGAGATACACCTTTGGCCCCGAGATGGGAAGATAAGCAATGAGGAGGAAATATTATCAAAGCCTCCTTTGATGTCAAGGAAAAGGGTATAGGTCTTGAGGCCCACAGGCTATAGTATATAGACTTTGTGTGTGAGAGCAGCGTACGTGTCAAATGTGCTTTGTCCACAAAACAAGCACTATTCGTTTGGGAGGACGAGGCGTACAGTGCAGGCCATTAGCGATAGGTGGGTTCCCATTATTCTTTCCAGAATCTAGCAGATAGTTTCTAAGAGCACAATGACTTAGAAGGAGGAGTGGGAGTTGTAGTAGGATTTGGAGAGTTTTGAGAGAACAATGCCATTAGCTGTTTTCACGGAGGGGAGGGGGAAACCATAGGTCAGCAGGGGACCTAGGATGGAGGCGTGGAAGGTAGGGTTGATGTTGTTAATCCTCTTCCATATGCCATAGGGGATCAGGTCAGGGCCGGGAGTGCAGGTGTTGGAGGACTTACGGAGGGCAAGGGTGACTTCCTGTTTCTCAAGTAGCAGGAAATCGAAAAAGGGTTGCTGGGTAGACGGCATGGGTAGGGGGTCTTTTGGAAGGAAAAAATAATGCAAACGGGAGGTGTAGACTTTGGCAGGTGTCATGGCCTTGGGACAGGAGGTGAGCCAGTAATGGGAGTGTCCACTACCGATTCCGCAGGGAGCCATTACTCACTCTGGGTCCAGGGAGTCAAGGAACAGGTTCCAGCCTGATGCCTTAGCTTTCTTTATGGCTATGAAATAGACATGACGGGAGGCACAGGAACAGTCGGAGAAGGTGGTACTAAGGGATATTTGTTATATCCTTGCCTCTCAGTTGAAAGCTTGGCGGAGCTGTGATAACTCATCTATACACTATGGCTTAGACCAGAAGCAAGGGCGCTTGTTTAGCATGTGTAGGGCTAGGAGGGAAGTGCACATGCCCAGGTGGCGGTGGAACCAGGTACCAAGTGAGACTGAGATGGGGACCAGGGGAGGTTCGGTGACCAATAGTTCCTGATAAGAGGGGAGACTGTATGCCAATCGGGTATGGTCTAGTCAACGATGTGGTCTGGCTAGCATAGAAAAGGCTTTGAGAGGTGATTGTGATTGGGAGGTGGTCGGAGCCAGTCAGTGGGAGGGTGATACCCCATGAACTAACAAAGAGGGCAAGGGAGGAATTTTTAAAGGTAAGGTCTAAGACTCCGGGTCTACTTGTGCCAACAAAGGAGAACCTCTTAAATACACCTAGTGTGTTTAAAAGTGAGTAGCCTAGCTCGGAGGCCAGGTCAAAATAGGGGGAAGAAAGGTTAAATTCAGATTCAGTAAGGACCCGTAGAGGGTTGGGAAGAGGATGGTCCAGGTTCAGATAACCATCCAGTAGGGTGCGGAAAGCATGTTCTCTAAACAAGGATGGTGGTATGATCGTGTCGAGCTGGGATGACTACCCGTTAGTGAAGTATACGTGGTAGACACGAAAGACCCGATGTGCAGAATTAAATTGGCCGCAGGGGGAGTAAATATCAATTGCCTTAAAATCCAGCCAGTCGAACATAACTGGTAGCAATGCAAAAACTTGCATCAAATCAAGTAGAAGATAAATGGCAACCTGTAACGGAATCCTATTATGTTTCTACTATTACTACTGACTTGATGTTGGTTATTACTTTTTTGGGTTTATACCTGATAAGCGCTACTATTTGGTTGTCCCTTCCTACTTGATTATGACTTCCTAACTGGTTATTCCTTCCTTGTTTCACTTATCACTACACCTGCTTGCTTCTACCCATTTGGGTATTGCTATCCTCCTACTATACCTACTGGATTTGTATAGTAGTAGCGATCTCTTTTTCCTTCCTATTTGGATTCCATTACTTGTTTTGTTAGCTCCATCCGGTCGCGTTTAACCCTCTGTTTTCAGAATATGGTTACCATGTTATGCTACCTCTGTTAGCATGTTTGTTGGACAGGATGTGTGCGCTTTTGTTTAGTTTTCCTAGCTACCATCTTTTGTATTTAAAGAGCCTCAAATCCCTTAAGGATTCAGACTCTCAAGCCTCACAGGACTATCATCTTTAATACTACAAGTTGAACAGTCACTCTATCAGTTCCAGACCTTTTAGCTTGTCTATTGAAAACCTATCCATCAAGCTTCTCTTCCTATCCTAATAGTAACTTCAGAGTCCGTTTGCGATTTTCAAGATACTTGGGAGAAGGTTACACAACCCTGGGTTTGGCACCATTAACAGTATGTGGAGGAAACTATTTATAAGAGGAAAATATTGGTAGCTGCCCCTTAAAGACTGTTGGATTCTGCAGGGCGACCAAGTGTGGAGGTGTAGGAATAGCCTTAAGGCTATTGAATAAGGAAAGAAACTCATTCCAGCTCCCAAGGCAGTGTTGCTAAATGAGCGAGAGGGTAATGCCTAGCGCCTGTGTCAGGGAAGGTGGGTCCAGTGCAGATCTCATTGGCGGAGTAAGTTCGATGGGCTGTGCAGCAGCGGGGAACTGCAAAGCCAGGTGGAAACTGGTGCAACAGATTGGGGGTGAGGGTCAGCTGGAATACCATTTGGTGAGACTGACTGCCAGGGTGTGGAGAGATCCATGGCGGCAGTGGTAGGAGAAGGAGTCCTGGGTGGGACGGGTAGAGTGGGTGCATCAGGGCCCATATCGTCATCAGAATCTCGAGCACCTTCGGGCCCAGACGGGGCATCATTATCAGTGGGAGGGAGGGGATGGGATGGGCAGGATTGGTCTGTGGCAGGATGGACTCCTGCACAACTAGAATATATAAGGAGGGAGGCGGGACATCAACCAGCAACAGCTTGGTATTCCAGCCCTTTGGCCATATAGAATTGGGGCAGTGGGGCGGCACTCGCGTATGTGTTAGAGCACTGAGGGGGCCAGTGGTGGTGGTGGCTTTGCACTTTTTGAGGGGTGGCCATAGAACCAGCACTTCCAACATTGGATAAACCTTCGAGAGGAGTAGGCCATTTCGACTTTGCGCGGAGGGGAGAGGCGAGGAATAGTGCAGCTAAGCCTATTGAGATCATCAGGGGCTAGGGTAACTAATACGGACGTAGAGGTCTTAGTGGCATGGATGTCAGGGTCAGATTGCTGAAAGTGTGCAGAGTAGATAGGGACGTCAGTTGCATTGCGGACTGACTCAGAGTGGTCAGGGAAGAGGTCGGGATAGTCCCCCTGGAGGTAGGCTGTAGGCAGGCTATGGAAGGACTATTTGTCATCAATTTAGAGTGTGGCTGAAGTGGCGGTAAGGGTTGTTTCCTACAGGAAAATCTTGTTTAAGATGGTTAGTTATAGCTTCAGAGTAGGGTGAGTGAGCAGTAGAGGGGGTATAGGGGTCAGTGCAGAGAAGGGTGATTGATCCTTTAGGATTGACACAGGCAGAGAAGGAGAGGGGAAAGGGGCAGTTGGTGTGCCACTGGATAGCAGCCATCAGGTGTGGGGCAGTAGCGCCATCCAGGCAGCCTCAGGATGAGGTGCGGGTGAGGTGCTAGGGGAAGGTAACAGGACTCAGCGGAGGGCAAAGGTGCCGGCCCATGAGCCTGTGGGCTGCAGTCGTTGGACAGTGAGACTTGTCCTGGCGTGTCGGGCTTCTTAACCTTACTTTTATTTCCTGGTGCAGAGAACCGTCCTGCTGCGACTGCAGCATAGGACTTGTTGTGAGGGCAGGACTGGCTGAGCGCGGGTAGGGTATTGGAGAATGTGGAGGTGAGCGAAACTCGGTTAGCGTGGGGTATTTGCCAGCTCTAAAATCTTGGACTTCCCAGGAGCGTTGGTGGTAGACAGCGTAATTGGCTGGGTTGCCATACCATTGTTTTTCAACTGTGTTATAGCTGGAGAGCTCAGGGTCAGGCCTTGATTTACCTCTAGGGCAGGTTAGGGTTCTGTGTTGGGGAGAGACCTAACTCGAGCTGGAGTGGGGTGAGGTTGACCCATGTGAGGAGGGGGAGGCTGTCTGCCAGTGGCTCCTGCCATGACGCGAAGGGAGGGGTCTCTGAGTGTGGCCTCTAATGCTGCACAAGAGGGAGGGGTTTTGGTAGAGGGAGGGGCAGGGGAGATAGCGGAGGAGATCTCATCTTAGGGTGTAGTTAGTGTAGAAAGTCAGCTAACTAGGTCATTGATTCCGGAGAGGGCAGTGCACAGGAGTGGAATGATGGTAGCCTCCCCATTGAAAAGGTTGTGGAGGAGGTATTTGTCAAACGCAGGGAAGGTATCAGGGGAGAGGCTATACTGGGTGACCTTGGCTTCCAGGAGGTCCTGGGTTGGGATCAGGTTGTTAGGGAAGGGGCGAGAGATGCTGGTGTAAGAGGAGTGGGCTGAGTAGGGGGCTGTGCGGTGCTGGGTGCGCGGGGCTGGCCTGGAGGGGCCAGGGCACGCTCAGGCTATCACGGTTTTACAAGTAGTGGGGCAGTGTCGCTAAAGAGTGAAGCTTGAGTCAGGCGCAAGATTTGGTATATCGCGGCCGTTGCCACACAGAAAAAGAAGGTGTAATAGTCTAAAAAGGGCAAGAGTTTCAAGTAGGAGGAAAATAAGGAGCGCAGAGCTTTGAAATTGGGGGTGCGGAGTGTTGATTGGGTGCGCGGAGTGCTGAGAGGGCCCTGAGTAACCACTGTATTGTTTATATAGGTCAGCATATTCATGATACACTTGGTTATGTCAGTTCATCTCTGCCGATAACATCTATATGGCTTACTATATTATTATCAGGCTTTTTTTTAGTTACCCTGCTTATCTGGTTACCCTGTCTAATAAAGAGAATGTCTTACTCTGCCTAACTATGCATTTGAGTTACCCAACCTTACTGGCACTCAGGGTTACCTGGCCTAGCTGAGTTTCCCAACCTAAGTGTGGATCTGGGTCACGCTGCCTAGCATGGTTACCCTACCCAACTAAGTACCTAGGTACCTTTCTTAACCTAAGTACCTCGGGTTGCTGAGTCACTGTTCAGGCGTATGGTACTTCTCCTCGCCATTGCCCTCAGGAGCCCCTGGGGGGGCTGATTTCCCGCACACTATCCCAACCAATATGTAGGAGCGTTACAGTATTCTAGCTCAGAGGCCAGGTCAAAGTAGGGGAAGGATATATTGAATTCATTGTAGGAAAGGACCTGCAAAGGGTCAATAAGAGGATGATGTATATAGTGCCCCAACAAGCAGGGTAGGATGAGAATGTTCCCTTAAAGGGCAAGGTGGGGATATGATTCAGAGATGGGAGGACATTCAAGTAATGAAGTAGGTATTATAAACACGAAAGAACTTAAAGGCAGAATTGAAAAGCCCAGAATAGGAAAAAATGACAATTGCTATGAGGTCCAAGTGGTCAAAAACAAATGGTAGTAATAATAAGCCCTGCATAAAATGATGGAGAGCATAAATGACAACTCAGAGTTTGACATGAATTGTAGCAAGAGGGGTAAAAGATTTATGGGAGAAAATAATGTAGTCGCCCTTTTAAATTTGGAGCGTCGTCAGGACGACTTGATGATATTGGGTGAATATGGCCTTAGAGCTATTCAAGAAGGAAAGAAACGAATTCCAGCTCCCAAGACAGTTGTATTGAATAAGGGCAAGGGTTGGATTTGAGGCCTGTGTTTGTGACAGGGAGATCTATATCGGACTCATTGGAGGGGGAAGTCGGAGGAGTCATGGGGAAGTAGGAAATAGGAGAGCGTGGCAGGAATTACAGGTATAGCCTTTAGGCAAGGGTCAGTAGGTGTCCCAGCCTGAAGGACTGGTTGGCGTGGGGTGGTGAGATCCATGGCACCAGCTGTGGTGGAGGGGGTTCTCTATGGGTCAGGTAGTAGGGCAGCATCTTGATCTATGTCGTCACCAGGTGTAGCAGCATCCTCATGCCCAGATCAAGCTTTGTCGTCAATGCCGAGGAGTGAGCGTGATCTGCATTACTGGTCTGTGGTAGTATGAGATCCTGCACTGCTAGAACCGATGATCTGGAAGGCAGGGCAACACGCAATAACAGAATTGCTGTTCCGCGCTTTGATGCATGTGGCTTTTGGGCTGAGGTGTGACACTCGCGTTTGTGATATCAGACAAAAGGGGAATGTGGGGTTTTCATACTTCCACATGAGGGAAGGATGGCGAAAATGCAAGCACTTCCAGCATTGCATCAACTTATTTAACAAGTAGGGCTATTCCACTCTGTGTGCACATGTACAAGGTGAATCGTGCAGCCAGCACTGTTGACATCATCAAGGGCAATGGTAACTAGGACAGATATAGTGGTTTTCATAGCCCTGATATCAGACTCGATCTGGAGTCAGCGTATATACTACATAGTGAGATCAGATGAATTGCGGATTGATTCGGAGACAGCAACAAAGACGTCTCCCTGAACCGCAGGAAGATAGGCTACGGGTAGGCTGTTTATAGCCAGCTAGACCTCATTTGGGGGATGGTGGAAGGGACGGTTTGGGTTGTTGCCTACTGTAAAGGCCATGTTGAGGTGGTTAATCATAGCCTCATAGTAGGCGGAGTAGACAGTAGAGGGAGATTGTGGGTCAGTGTGCAAGAGAGTGATGGGGTCTGTAGGGTTGACTCTGGAAGTGAAGGAAAGTTAAATGAGGCAGTTGGTCTGACGAAGGACTGCAGCCATTAGGTCTCGAGTGGTGGCGGCTATTCAGGTAGCCTCTGCATAGGGTGTAGCACTAGTGCATGGGGAATAGAATTTGAGTTCGGTTGAGGCCAAAGGTGCTAGCCCTCTGTACTGAGGGCTAATATCATTGGTTAGTGCGACTTATACCAGTGTGGCAGGTTTCTAGCCCTTGTTTTTGGCTTTGGGTGCAGAGGACGAGGATGAGTTAGATGCAACATTACCATAAGACATGGTGGCCTTGTGGGATTGGGTGTTTCTTAGACGGGAAGTGATAGACAAGGGAGTTGGATAAAATTCGGTCCGAGGCGGGCTTTTGCCAGTCCTGTACTCCAGGGCTGCTCCTGTGGGTGGGTGACAGTAGGCGTATGTGGGTGAGTTGATATACCAGTTTCTCTCTACAGTCTTATAGCAGGGAAGGTCAGGGTGAGGGCCACCATCCACCACAAGTGGAGATTGGGTATCAGTGTTGGGGAGAGATTTCGGGTGGGGAGGCGGAGAGCTATGGTGGACTGGGGGTGGAGAGGTGGGCTATCTGGCACTCGCCCCTTCGGCAACCTGACGAGATGACTCTGACACTGGCCTCCAGAGCAGCGATAGCAAGATGAGTAGTAGCAAAGTTAAGAGTAGGGGAGGAGATTGTAGCAGAGATCTTATCCACGCGTGTGCTCTGGTTAGCAACTAGGTTAATGACCTTAGTGATGCCTGAGTGCATTGTAGTGCGATGATTGTAGCTTGTCTAACGGAAATGTTGTGGAGGAGTGAGGTGTCATAGAAGGTAAAGGACGCAGGAGAATGAAGGAGCTGAGTGGCAGTGGTGTACAGGAAGTTTTATGTAGTGATAAGGTGGTCCGGGAGACCCTAAGTGTGCCAGTGGGACAAGAGTGGGCTGAGTTGGATGGAGTGAGGTGCAGGGTGTGAGAGGCTGACCTGGAGGGGCCAAGGCAAGTGGTAGCCAGCCCTGTTATACAAGGAGTGTGACTGTGTCACCTAAGAGTGAATCTTAAGCTAGAGGTAGGATTTTTTGTGTCATGGCTGTTGCTACATCAAAAAGGAAGTTTTGATTGGCCAGAAAGGGTAAGAAATTCAATCAGGTGGAAATTACAGGCTGCTGAATGTTCCCTGAACTATGGGAGGTTTTGTTTTTTAAATATCATATTTATGCATTATTAATATAGAAGAACCTGTATGGAGCGGTAGCTATGGCATAAACAAAACAATGATTCCAAATATGCAAAATAAAAGAAATAAGCGCCTAATTTCTCCGTGTGGAATGACCATACGGTCACTGTGCCCAAAAATATTAACTATTTGCTAGAGTATAGAATGAAATAAAATAAAATATAATCATAACTACAAGGAAAGATTCAAGGAGGAAAGAAAAGTACCACTCAGTCTGAGTCAAAGCCAGTGAAATAGGAAGCAACGGTAGTGATTACCGCTGGCATAGTAGGTGGGAGGTTTTTGAATGTGATACGGATCTATGAGGTAAGATCTAGGATCAGGCCCTGGTTGGTCCAAAGCTGGGAGCTATAGCCTAACCAGGAGGGTTCCAAAAGGTGGAGCGGGCGCTCTTTATACCTAAAAGGGGTGTGGAGAATAGCATGCTACAAGGTGTGATCTAGGGAGTTACAGAGGGTCAGGCAGGGGAGTGGTCGACATCATTCCTGGAGCAGTAATCTGCAAGATAACTCTTGCCTGTGCGGATTGATTGATTCTTCCAGCTGTAATCCGGTAGAGGCCCATAAAGGTTTATGGGCGCAGGGACTATTTATACTGATTGTAAATGCGGGGTAAAGACAGGAAGGTCCCATCAGCCAGGGGGACCTTTCTGCAATCTTCCTTCATCAGTTTGTACGAGACGGCGCCTGGAATACTAGAATGGGAGGTGGAGATCATGCCTCTCAGGAGGTGTGAGTTTATTTAAGGAACCCTAAACCCGGCTTTGGGCACCTTGACCACTAGGTAGCATATCCCGTCGAGTGGATGGTAGGAGCAGACAGCTGGAATGTGCCCAGGCTGGTCCTATCAGAGAGGAATGAATTTGGCCTAGAAGCTGCAATAGAGGTGTTGGGAGGGATCTTCTGCCCTGTAGGAGGCGAATGAAGGAAATGGCGGTGGCAGGCGTACTGCGGCTTAGTTGGTTTAGGTGTGGGAGTATGCAAGTCAGAGTGCAGCCATCCTGCATCAGTGTAGGAGAAGCGAGTTCATCAGTGGGAATCAGGCCTTGTAGGCTAGGATAGATATAGGAGTTGATGAGAAGTAATTGGTTACCAACCTATGGACCTCAGTCCAGAATACTTCTACTTTCTCCGTCATTGCAGAGTTGGAGATGAGGAGGTAAGAGCCGTACAAGAGGATAGGTAAGAGGAGGCTCATTGCCAGCCTGCGGTTGAGGTAGTGAACAATTCCGTTGCCCCTGGGGGATGGTTGCCTTATAAGACTAAAGGGCTCTTGTGCTAGGGCCAGCCTCTTCAAGAAGTGGGCGAAGGTTTCCATAGATGGAGAGAACAAGTACCTAAGCTATGAGATTATGGAGGAGGGGTGGAAGAGGCTACCATCAAGAGAAACATGAGTCAAAGAGATTGGGGAGCGATCACATTGGGTACGCCTGTGGATAAGTTCGACTTTGGGGATGGGGAATGATACGCCAAGCTTGGAGGTCCAATTGCAGAGACAGGCGTAGTAGTGACAAAGAAGTTGTGTCTTCCTCCGGGATGACCCAGATCCAATAGTAACAGTGACCTCATCAATATAAGTAAACATAATCCCCGTGGGGATGGACAAATATAAGGTAGATACATAAATAAGAAATAAAAATTAGAGAGAGGGGAGCCTGGAAGTGTGCCCACTTGAACAGGGAAGAAAATATTTGGAGATCTGTGGAAAACAAAGCGGCATTTGTGGTCAGTCAAAAATGAATGAACCCAGAAACTATTTAAGGAGATCCGTCCTTGGCGCGGAGTAGGGAAGATAAACACCTAGAGGAAATGTTACCAAACCCTCCTTTGATATCAAGAAAGAGGGTGGAAGTCCTGTGGGCCGCATGCTGTAATATGCGGACCACATGGGTGAGGGCAGTGTATGCGTCAAAGGTTCTCAGTCCAGGAAGGGAACTGCATTGTTTAGGTTGGACAAGGCCGCAAGAGCGAGCCATTAATGATAGCTGAGTGGCCATTACCAACTCCAAATCTTAAAGACAGTCGATGGGAGGATGCTGATCCGTAAGGAGCAGTGAGAGTTGTAATCAGCCTTTCCAGGCTTGAAAAGGACAATACCATTCACCTTTTTGTTGGAAGGAGGGTGGAAACTATGGGTGCAAAAGTGAGTTGTTAACTTCAATAAGGGTTTAGGGATTAGGAAAGAGAGGAAAGTGATCAGGGGTGCATCTACTAGCAACCCGTCAGGCTGCCAATACTGACTTTATATACAGAGAGGTGAGAATTGAGTTCCAGTATGAGGCTTTGGTTGTTTTTATAGCCTTGTAGTATGCAAGGCAAGTGGAGTGGGCCGAGGCAGATAATGTTGTGGAGGGGGATATGCAGGACATATATGCTTCAGGTTAAAATCTTGGGGGAGTTGTTATAACTCCACCTTCCACTAGGGCTTTGACCTGTAACAAAGGTGTTGATTGGGTATTTGTAAGGCCAGAAGAGAGGTCAGAGTACCCAGATGGCGATCATATTAGGCACTCAGGGGGTCAGATGTGGGGAGCGGTGGAGATAGCATGATTAACAAGACTTTCATAAGTACAGAGAGAGTGGACAAATAAGTTTTGTCCCAGTATGGGGTCGGGTCGGGCTGGTGCAAAAATGGGTGTTGACAGTGTGATGGTGATTGGAACATGGTCAGAGGCAGCCAGCGGGAGGGTGTTACCCCATGAATGAACAAAGGGTGTGAGGCAGGTATTTGCTCAGGCAAGATTTAAAACTCCAGGTCTTGTTCTGCAATCAATGGAAACCCTAGTAAATACACCTGTGGTGTCAAGAGGTGAGTAGCCTAGTTCAGAAGCCTAGTCAATGTAAGTCAAGAATAGGTTAAATACAGAATCGGTGAGGCCTCGTAGGGTGTTAGCGAGGGGAGGATGTAGGTTTGGATGCTTATCCATTAGGGTAGGAAAGGTATGTTCCCTAAACAAAGAGGGTAGGCAAAATGTGTGAAGAGGAGAGAACAGCCCTATAGAGGAGTATGGGTTGTAAACACGAAAAACCCTTAAGATGAATTAAAAAGAGCTGTGGAGGAGTGGATGTCAATTGCCATAACAACCATGTGGTCAAAAAAACCTGCTAGTAAAGTGAAAACTTGCATAAAATCGAGGAGAGTGTAAATAGCGACCTTATGCCCGGCTACATTAATTGTAGGGGGGGTAAATAATTCAGAGGAGGATTTAAAGGTAGGCAGTTCTGGAAGACAGTAGGGTCCAGCAGGGAGATAAGATGTGGGAAGGTGGACATAGCCTTCAGGCTATTAAATAGGGAAAGAAATACATTCGAACTCCAGCGTCAGTTATGCTGAATGAGGGCTAGGGTGGTGCCTGGCGCCTGAGCCAAGGTTGGGCGGTCCTGCATGAGACCCATTAACTGGGGAAACCTAATGGGCCGTAAGGAAGAGGGGAACTGAAGAGACAGGCGGGGACTGAGGCAAAAGATTCTGACCTAGGGTCACCTGGAGCACCAGTCAGTGGTACTCGCTAGCGGGGGGTTGAGGGGTCAATAGAGCATGTAGTTAGAGGAGAGGGACTCCTTGGCGGGTCAGGTAGTGGGAGTGCATCCTGATGCATGTTATCATCACGTGCATTGGCATCAGCTGGACAGGAGGGGGTTTCATGTTTGGTAGGGGGGAGTAGCCTTGATGGGTGCCTACTTGAATAGGTAAGAAAGTTTTTGGAGATCCCTGGAAAACCCGGTGGTATTTATGCTTAAGAACAAACGTACGAACCCAAGTAATCAAATAAGGAGATACACCCTTTGTGCTGTGTAGGGAAGATAAACAACTAGAGAACATATTTTCAAAGCCCCCTGTGTTGTTGAGAGAGAGGGCGGTGGTCTGGAGGCCTGCACGCATTAGTATGCAAACTAAGTGTATAAGACCACCACAAGGGTCGAAATTACTCAGTCCGGGAAGTGAGCCTTATTAGTTGAGGTGGAAGAGGCCGACAGTGGGTGACTTTAGTGTTTGGCGTGTTGCCATTATCCTCTCCAGAATCTTAGACACAGTGTCCAGGAGGACAAGGACTTCAAAAGAGTAGGGGTGGTTGTTGTTGGATTTGCAAGGCATGGAGCGCATAATGCCATTAGCCTTTTTAGGAGACAGGGTGTGGAACCCATAGGTCAGAATGAGGCACTAGAGGGAGGTGACGAATAAGGAATTGATGTGGTTGATCCTTTTCCATATACTATAGGGTATCGGGAAGGGCAAGGGGTGGAGATATTGGAGAACTAGTGGAAGACTAGGGGTGACTTCCGGGTTCTGTAGTGGCAGGAAGATGAGAAAGGTTCAGTGGATGGATGGCTCAGGTAGAGGGTTTTTAGGACGGAAGAAATGATGCAAAATGGAGGTATTGACTTTGGTAGGTGTTGTAGTGTTAGACAGAAGGGAATAGGTCAGGGTGGCTTCCGCTAGCAATTCAATGGGCAGACCATAATTACTTCGGGTCTAAGGAGGCAATATAATAACTTCCTGGGAGTTGACGTGGCCTTCTGTATGGCCTTTAAATATGCATGGCGGGCAGCACAGGCACTGTTGGAAAGCCTGGTATAAGGGGACTTGCTTGATACCCTTGCATCTATGTTGAGAGCTAGGTAGAGGTATGATAGCTCCGCTGTCCACCAGGTCTTTGACCTAAAACAAGGGTGCATGAATAGCAAGTATAGGGCAAGGAGGAAGGTGAGAGTGCTCAGGTAGGGACCTAACCACACACTGAGTGGGGCTAATGTCTAGAGTAGGGGAGGCGGTGGGACTAATAAATCTGTAATGAGATGAGGGAGACTAGACCAGTTGGTTTTAGGCCGGTTACGGGTCAGGTCAGGCTGGTACAGGAGAGCTGTTGAGAGAGTGATGATGATTGGAAGATGGTCAGAGACAGTTAGTAGGAGAGTGACATCGTATGAGCTAACAAAGGAGGCGAGTGTTAGACATATGGGAGATTTTACAAATTAGTTGATGTGATAGTATATAGAACTGGGAGGTTACTATATGACTACAACCCATGCTGGCAACAAGTAGTATCTATAGCAGAGCTGCTCAGCCTCGGAAAAAGGATCTAGACTCGTATGTATAGGGTACTAAGACTCTTGATAATCTGAATGCATATGCACTGAAGTACATATATGCAGGAAAGATGGCCAGCTAGACTGACCTACTGGTATTGTGTAAGATGTTTGAAACTGGGCTACATCTAATCAAACTCAGTTCATTTGGCAAATGAAACGAAGACTATTTACTGATGGAGTGCTAGACACCCTCAGAATACTAAATAGTTCTGGGGATCATTTGACTGAGAGGTGCATACATTTTCAGGGTCAAACATGGGTTCCACTCTCCATGACCAAGGCCAAGTTATCTAAGGATACACATATATATGGCTAACATAAGTACCGGGAGAATTGTATAAATAGCTAGCACTCCCCCATGGTTAAGGGATAATCAAGTAACGGAGAAGAGACCTTAACAATATATTCAGTTATTAGTTAAAACAACTTTAAAAGCTTTCAATAAGCATCTTTACCTTTTATCTTTAATCTTACCGGAGCTTTCTTGACAAATCTCCTACCTTCTCGATACAAGCACGGCTTAGGCAATTCAACAGTATGGAATTGGCTACCCCGTAACACTATATTGTTATTCTAATGTCACCAAAGCTCTACAATATTCTCACGGCTATTTCATCTTATGCCTGAAGAATACCATGACAGTCAAAGATTTCATCAGAGCAAACATTGTGAGCACTGTCGATGTCACGATTGGTGACTAAGCAAGCCAGAGTTTCGCATGACTCATAGTTATGAGTCACAAGGTTGTTATATTTCGCACTATGACTCATTAGAAGTTATGGGGTTTCACATGATGCACACTTGTGCAATCATTGTTATGTTGATATTGGTTGATCGTGCGCATGACTCACATTTGTGAGTCATATGATGTAATGATTTTCGCACATGACTCACACTATGAGTCATAGGTTTCGCGCATGTGACCACTTTAGGGCACATGACTTATTATATGAGTTAGGATTGGTTGGCGCGCGGCGCAGTTGACTCAGAGGAGTCAGCTGATGGATTTCATACTATGACTCACTATGAGTCATAGAGGTCGTGTGACTCACAGGTATGAGTCAACAGGGTTAGGGTTGAGGGAAGAGTGCCTATATAAGGACCTCTAGGCGACCTGTAGTTAGGACTCTTCACGCAACCATCTAAGTTCTTTCCTATACAATTACTTTACCTCTTTACCGTCCCATTCCCCTATTGGCGTTGTGTGATAGGAACCATAGGGTTCGCCTATCAAGACAACGTAGGCATAGGCCTAAGAGCAATAGTTGAAATCCGTCTAGTACTACTCGTTGCAATAGTACTCCTACCCTGGTGGCTGAGATTAGCGCCACGCCCCGGACCGGACTATTACCACGGCCTGGTCATATTCATCCCACCCAAAGAGAAGTAGTTACCTGTTGCAAAACCAGCTTACAGCATAGGATCGTAACATTTGGTTGCGTCACCTAAGCAACACCCAACTACAAAACGGCCGACTCTACAGACAACGACATCGACCTTACTGAGGGCGAAATCGATACCTCAACACTTGGCCCGGCACTTGAAGAAGCAATTAGCACAAACCTATACAGAAGCCAGTCACAAAGAACCACAAGTCCGGTGACCCCTGAGCCGGCCTCACCAACAGGATCTATAGAACCAGAAACCCCAAGACCAGAAAGGATGTCAGCACCGGGAGCAGCAACTGCCGGTGGAGGAGCAGGAATTCAACCAGCAGGATTTACAACTGCACAGTTCCTAGAAATCCTGACTCTGATAAACAACCAGTGAGAAACAACCAACAAGCGGATCAAAGTCGACAAACCTCCTACCTTCTCTGGAACAAGGACCAAACTACGAACCATCTTAGTGCAATGCCAACTATACTTTGAAGCAACACAAGAAACACGACATACGGAACGCATCACCTGCGTCAAGAGATTGTTAAGGGATGCAGCAGCAAGCTGGATAACCCCATTTGCAGAAGGACGCAAGCCGGAGACCTGGACTACATATGACGATTTCACTACAGCCCTCAAAGACCAGTTTGGGGATATGGATGCAGAAAATGCAGCTAGGACAAAACTCGACTGCCTGAGGCAAGGCAAGGAACCAGTCACGGAATACTGGACTGACTTTCGCCTCATAGCTACAGAGGCGAATGAGGATGATGGTACACTAAGACGCCAATTCCTTAAAGGAATTAACCGAACGCTCTAGGACGCATGGGCAGCGGACCACATGGTAGCGGTAAATGTCGATGCTCTTGCAGCCTGGGCAATCGAAAAAGAAAACCGGATCAACATGATCAAGCACCTTCAAGGAAACAACAGTACCGTTATCCAACAACAGGACACGCCCAGGAACAATAATGGAACCTGGAATTCGGGCAACACTATGGAAACCCGAGGCGACCCAATGGACCTGGATGCTACCAGAAGGTGTGCACGACTAAACCTCTCACGAGCAGAGTTTACAAGAAGAAGGGACAACAACCTATGCCTAGGATGCGCCAGACCTGGGCACAGACAGTGTAATTGCAGTAATGCAAGAGATGAGAAGGACTATACTAGGCAGTTCAACATCAAGACCAACAATAATCGCTGGAAACCACGAACCAACCTACACGAAATGGAGATCAGAGAAATACCTGAAGAGTCGGGAAACGAAGAAAGTCCCCAGTAAGAGATGTGCTGCGGGACAACAAAACGAAAACCATCGGAATCGGCAACATCTACATGGCACTTACAACTACGGAAACATTGGAACAAGAAAAAGACCATGCCATGCTCAAAATGCGTTTACATGGCAAGGACAAGACAGTCATCATCAACGGCATGATTGACTCTGGCGCTACAGAAAACTTCATTGACAAGGAATTCAGCAACAAACACGGCATACAAACAAAGAAAGCGAAAGAAATAAGGGAAATCTACCTTGCGGACGGGGAGCCGAGCGCTATGGGACCAATTACCCATATAGCGGATATACCTATGGACATCTCCAGCCATAGGGAAGTGGCATCCTTCCAAATCGCCGATCTACCCAACCATGAGGCAGTGCTAGGGCTGCCATGGTTAAGAACACACAACCCCAAGATCGATTGGGAAAGCAATAAGATCACGTTCGATAGCGAGTGGTGTACCAGAGTATGCCTCGAAAGCTCGCCCGCAGTGGACTTAGTCCCTGAATCGGAAGCCCTAGAAGAGAACTTAGAGATACAGTTCTCCACGATCCAGGCCAAGGATGTCCAGAACATCTATAACCAAAGATTGAGCAATACAGCCACACTCCCTACCGATGGGTCAGCCAAGGCCGCAGGACATGACCTGTACGCAGACGAGAGAATTACGATACCGGCAAAAGAACAAGGAATCGTCAATACCGGGATAGCTATAGGACTACCAGAAGGCACCTATGGGCAGGTGGCTCCGCGCAGCGGACTGGCAGTTAAACACCAGCTTACTGTCAATGCGGGAGTAATCGACGCCGACTACACAGGAGAAGTTAAGGTGATTCTGGTCAACCTGGGAAAGGACAGCTACACAGTTGAGCCGGGAGACCGCATCGCACAGTTGATATGCGAAAAGATTGTCATAGGACAATGTGAAGAAGTGAAGCAAGTGGCTCCTACTTGGAGAGGCGCAGCAGGGTTTGGAAGTACGGACCACCCAAAACACTAAAAGATTGAGATCAACGAGATCTCCGCTACGTCATTCGGAAAGTTCTACTGAAGAGCCGAAGTCACAGGAATCCTTAAGTGGGATTATAAGAGGAACGAACCTACCAGGATCGAAAGGATCAATGTCAGCACCGAATTGGCTATCAAGGCCAAGAAAGGACAAGAAAAAGACATAACCAGAAACATTGTGCCAAGGGAATACCACCAGTACCTGGACATGTTCAAGGAAGAGGAAGAAACTAGGCTACCACCCCACCGACCAAAGGTTGACTTGGATATCAACCTCAAAAAAGGAGAAATAGTACCAGTAAGAAAGCTATACCCATTGGGCGAAAAATAGCAGGAAGAACTAAGAGAATACATCAGGGTCAACAAGAACCGGGGCTGGATTCGAGTCTCTTATGCAAACGGTAGATCACCAATCCTGTTTGTTAAGAAGAAAGACGGCAAGCTAAGGCTATGCGTGGACTACCGAGGGCTCAACGAAGTCACCAAACGAGACCGATATCTCCTACAACTGATAGGAGAAGCCCTCGATAGGCTTAGAGGAGCCAAGGTCTTACTAAACTAGACATCCGAAACGCATTTCACAACATCAGAATCAAACACGGAGACGAATGGAAAACTACCTTTACCACCAAATACGGAATATACGAATACACAGTCATGCCATTCGGACTCAAAAATGCACCAGCAGCGTTTCAGCGATGGGTCAATAGGATTCTCAGCAGGTTTCTGGATATCTCTTGTATCGTCTATTTAGATGATATTCTGATATATTCTGAAAACCTGGAACAACACCGAACCCATGTCAGGATGATTATGGAAGCCTTGAGAAAAGAAGGGCTGACACTGAAGCCATCGAAGTGCGAATTTCACAAGGAACGAACAGAATACCTAGGCTTGATCATCGACAAGGACGGAGTCAGCGTTGATCCTATCAAAACAAATGCAATATGGGAATGGAAACCACCAGAAAGCAGGAAAGGAATACAGAGCTTTATGGGATTCTGTAACTTCTATCGACGATTCATAGAAGGGTTTAGTCGGATAGCTAAACTACTCTATCAACTGACGAAGAAGGACTGCAAATAGAACTGGACCGAGAACCAACAAAAAGCATTCGATGAATTGCGCAGGCGACTTACTTCAGCCCCACTACTGGTACACTACGATCCAACCAAGGAAATCATGATTGAGACCGACGCTACAAAATATGTATGCACAGGCATTCTATCACAGAAGTGGAGCGATGGAAAATGGAGGCCAGTGGCATACCGGTCAAAAACAATGACGCTTGCGGAATGCAACTACGATATCCACGACAAAGAGCTCTTAGCCATTGTTCAAGCGTTGAAAGAATGGAGAAGATATGCAAAAGGAAGCAGACACCATGTCCTGGTCCTCACTGACCATAAGAACCTGGTACCATTTACCACGACAAAAGAGCTTAATGACAGACAAATCCGATGGAGCGAGACCCTCAGTCAATACGATATTAAAATACAAAAACGACCCGGGAAGGAAGGGGGCAAACTAGATGCCCTTACTAGGAGAACAGAAGATGTCCCGAAAAAGAATGACGAGGGGATCCAACAAAAACAAAGGATCCTACTCCCAAAAGAACAATACTTCGAAGCCATGGAAGTGGTCAAGTTTGTCGCTGAAGATTTTGGCATCCGAGAAGCAAGCACGAAAGACAGACTGATAAGAGCAATCCAGGAAGCCCATAGGAAAGGAGAGAAAAAATGAAAGGAGTGGCTCTAGGGGCATGAGAATGGAAGAAAGGATGCCTATGGCATCAAGGAAAGATGTGGCTACCGGAACAGGAAGAATTCAGAACTCAAGTCATACGACAAAATCACGATAACCCAGCAGTTGGGCATGGCGGAACCAGCAAAACTACGGAACTACTATCCCGACAATATTACTGGCCAAAGATGCGTGACGACATAAAGAGATATGTCAAGAATTGCGATACATGCCAAAGAAAGAAAGCGATAAGGCATGCTCCCTACGGACTACTACAACCGAACGAGGCGCCACACCAACCATGGAAATCGATAGCAATGGACTTCATCACGGACCTGCCGAAATCAGACGATTATGACGCCATCTTGGTGGTCATCGACCGCTTGACAAAAATGAGCCATTTCATACCCTGCAACAAGGATATTAACACCAAAGAATTTGTCCAGATATTCCTAAGGGAAATATTCCGACTCCATGGACTACCACAAGATATCATCACCGATAGAGGAACGCTATTTACATCAGACTTGTGGAAAGAGACTACAAAATCCCTTGGAATTGAATGAAGAATGAGCACCGCCTTCCATCCACAAACCGACGGACAAACCGAAAGGACGAACGGAATACTGGAACAATACCTAAGGGCCTATGTCAACTATCAGCAAGATAACTGGGCGGAATTACAACCATTAGCGGACTTTGGATACAACAATGGAAAACAGGAAACCATTAAGACCACACCCTTCTACGCAAACTACGGACAACATCCGGAACATAGGGCGATAGGCCACATGATACCTAAGGAAACCATGAAAAAGGAAGAGATGGGTCAGCTGCACACTATCCAATGTCAAGAAATGGTCTGTGCACAATTACGACAAAAAGAAAACTACGATCAACACAGAAAACCCGATCTGTATCTCAAGTCAGGCGACATGGTCTGGTTACTGCCAAGGAATATAAGGACCACAAGACCATGCAAGATGCTGGATTACATGAAAATCAGACAATTCAAGATCCTTACGAAGGTGGGCACAAGTGCCTATAAATTGGCCTTGCTCCAACAGATGAAGGTCCACAACACCTTCCACATCTCCCTCCTCGAACCATACCAAGACAATTAGTTCCCCTCACAAAAGCAATCACCACCACCTCCAATCGAGATAGAAGGAGAAAGCGAGTACGAACTCGAGGAAATCATTGATTCACGCATACACCGAAAACGCCTACAATACAGAGCCAAGTGGACTGGCTACTCAGCAGAACACGACAAAACTTGGTACACTGCGGAAAACTTCAACAATACCAGCATCACCATTGAACGTTTCCATCAGCAGTACCCAAGAAAAACCCAAGTGGGTTACAGTCAAAATCGAACCCACAAGGCAAGACCCAACGTCATTGGGTCCAGACGAAGGCAGGGGCGATAGCCCAATGGCTACTACCCCTACCAGCCCACCATACGCTACTCAAGAAGAAAGGGAAAAGCAGGCAGCACACAACGCTCTTTCGTGGACTGTCTGTTACGATGATTCCTGCAACACTCATTTACGCGACAAGGAAGGAAGCAATTGGTTTCCACGACAGCCCAAGTTGCGCAAACCGCAACAACCACACAAGGAGACATCGTGGAAACACTGTTTCAGGGACACTAGTCGTACTCACAGACACGACAAAATCGATGCTGGGTTTTACCCAAGACGAACCGGGGAAGCGTCACCCCTTACGGAAAACGATGCACGTATTAGAAAAGAAAACCAACTGTGAGGACACAGTTGAAGGGAGAGGGGGGCGAAAAAAGCGAAATCGAGACGAACCCCGACGAAGAAACTTTGCAACGACAGTTGCAAGGTCTACGAGAACAACTTGGCACCGCCGAAGCCACAATCGAGGCTCAAAGAACTGATATGCGGACATATTAGAGAATCATCGATGATCGGGACCGGACTATTAGGGAGGCACACACCACCTTAGAGGAAGTCCGGAGGAACTACCAGTCGGCCGAACATCAAGTTCG
>QFET01004702.1:8180-33896 GCA_003316355.1 Tuber calosporum
GGGGGCGGAATGTCTTTCAGGGGCTGTTCACTCTAATACTGTAGGAGGACCAGTTTCCATGGTACGGTACTTGGCGAGTTCTGTATGCGGTTGTGCTGTGCAACACCGCGTGGTGGTCCAATTCCCTTTGTTTCGGGAGGTAACGTTGGACAGGTGCCATTGAATTCTGGTGTGTTGAATATCAATTTGATTACCGTTGAATGGATTGACAGCGGAAAATAATAAAACCCCAGTAGTTGTGTCTCTGGATTGGGAGGATGGACACTATACGAGTAGCTTGAGAAGTTTGGCATGGCGATGGTGATGGTTTCTTTGGTTTATAGTTGGCTTTGGTTGGGAGTGGGATGGATTTTTTTTTTTCAAAAATGGCGGTGGCTGTGGTGGGTTGATCAAGATGCCCGACACCACGATATCGTGGTGCGATTGAAGATGGAGCAGGGAGGTCAACTTTAGCTCACCCGAATCCGTGCCTGAGCCCCCGATCTGCTCGAGTTCAATATGCTACCCTGGACTCGAGCACTGTGCTTTCACGTGCAATAGACCATAATTCCTCAGGGGGAAAGCAGCGTCAAGGGACAAAAGAGCAAAGGAACACTCCACTCACTGAATCCCTAAATAAACTTTTCTCGGCTTTTGCCTATGTGCCTATCAAAACCTGAGCCCAGACCACCCACCCCAAATTGAGCCTCATAACTACGAGTACGGTACTTGTGCCATTTATCATCAGCAAAGCGACGGCTTCTTACCGCCTATTGCAGTCTAACCATCCCACACCACCTCCTAACTTGGGTATCCGGTGACACAAGGTGTTGGAGCGGGATCTTCTCCCTAGGGTGGTGGCTTGGGTGGTTTGCCTGCAAGGGACCGCGAAAAAAAACGCGATTCGATTCGACCCAGGTTTGTCCGGCATCGAGCCCCGGGAGAAAAAAAAATCAAACAATTCATGTGGGTAAAATAAGAAACACCTTTCAAGCTTATTTTCGGCAATCATCATATCCTTCTGGATATTCGGTGCAGGGGAGTGTTGCTGCTGTGAGTAACACCTCACTGGCTTCTCAATCAAGCCTGGAAAATTCCAACCCCAGCCAGATATCTGGGCTTCCAGTCCGTTTTAGGCGCATCAGTACCATACTCCATCCTTCATGGAGTGAATTACACTTCCCCCCGAATGAAGGCCCAGGAGCACAAATACTGTGCCGGTATTGTGCCTGAGAAGGAAGACTCCATCGGATAGGATGATTGGCAGTGAGTGGCATGGCAGGTCACACCGCAGCGGAATGGGTCCAGATGGCACCCGGGAGGATTGGCTTGTTCCTTCCAGAGCTCGTGCCGTACTGACTGACTTATCATGCTTCTCACTCACGCGGATACCGTAATTGGTAAATTATCCTGGATGCTGGTTAGCCACGGCGCTGTACTAGTATCGTTCTGTGCTCGGTGAGCATCTGGTAAATGTCTTGTGATTGTGGAGGAGGAGAGATGGGGGCATGCACCCGAGAATCCGTATAAACAATGCTTCTTCCCATTTTTTCCACAAATTCTATTCTGTCCTTTCTTCCTTTAGCAGGATTAATTTCCCTCCCCTACGCTCGCTCACCCACTCGTTCCGGGGTCTCTTTCTCCTTTCTTCCTCCCTCTTCATCACTTACACCTCTCGCTTATGAGATTGAATTTGCATATTGAGGATATTTTAATAAATTTCTAACTTGAGTAGAGAGTTGGAACCAGAGCACTTGTGGCAGAGCACGATGGGTGGGTTTTGGAGGATTTTCACTGTGGTGTTGGCAGTGGCTGGAGGGGTGGTGGGGGAGAAGGCGTCAAAGAATCCGACTGATACGATCACTAGTGGTGGTATGCTCGTATCTTCCTTGACAACGGGCGGAGCGGAGGGGAATTGGTAGTTGACGAAGTGGACAGGATCAAGTTCGAGAACCGGCTACCAGCCAAACCACAACATGGATCCGAACGTCATCAGATCCGACTCCTTCAATCAGATCTGGAAGACGCAGGGATTGGGAAACTATAATGGGTTTACAGAACGTTTGACTTCCTGGAAATCATGGCACCCAATTCTTCTACTAATATAATTCCTCAGAATTCTACGCTCAACCCCTGGTTTACACTCCCCTCGACACTCAATACGTATATGTGATCTCTCAACAAAACATCGCCTACATCCTCGACGCCAAGACTGGAGAGATACTCAAACACCGCACGATTCACATTCCATTCCTTGTGACCCCAGATCTTGCTGGCTGCAATGACGTGGCAGACTGCGTCGGTTCAACCGCCACGGGAGTAATAGACCCGGACACGGGGACATGGTACTTCACGACCAAAACATATGCCGATCAGACTAAGACTACCCCTCAAGGGCTCGCCGCAGGGAGGTACTATATCCATGCGGTGGATGTACTAACCCTGGAAGAAAAACCCAATTTCCCCATTCCGCTAGAAGGAATGAAGGCAGATAACGCACCGTGGCGAGTTTTCGAAGGTGGAAAGCATCATCAGAGACCTGCGCTACTACAGGTTAATAACTACATCTACGCCGGCTTCGCAAGTCACTGTGTGCAGTGGAACTTCACTGGGTGGGTCGTTGGCTGGCACGCCACTGAGGGCCGTATAGTCACAAAGTACGCTATGGAAGGCGGAAAGGAGGCGACAGGGATCGGAGGAGGGATCTGGATGAGCGGTGGTGGTATCGCGAGTGATAATCCTGGAAGAATGTTTTTTGCCACTGGAAATGGCTATGCAAGTCAATTGGCCGACGATCCGGTTCCCGGAAGACAACCGCCGACGGCGCTCGAAGAGGCCGTAGTCAACATGGCCATCGCGGATGACGGAAGCCTGACACCGACAGATTGTAAGTCTTGAGTGATTTCCCATGACTCAACCTGCCGTGACTAATATCGATGATAGTCTTTATGCCTTGGGAAAAGCGCGATCTAGACGGTATGGACAAAGATCTCGGCACCTCCAGTTTTGTCCTACTAGAACCAAATGTCTTCAGTACGTCCAAAGTCCAACGCATTGGCGCGGTAGCTGGCAAGACCGGAAAGCTATACTTCCTGAACCTGGACGACCTAGGGGGCTACCAGATGGGACCAAACCGGAAGGACAAGATTCTCCAGTCGATCTCACTGGAGGGCCCATCATTTGCTTCTGCAGGGACGTACCCCCATGATGGGGGGTATGTCTATCTTTCGCCGGTGGGGAAACAGACTGTAGCGTTCAAGTTTGGGATAAACTCGAACGGCGATCCAGTGTTTACTCAGGCTGGTAAAACCACCGAGGCCTCCGCCGGAAGACAGGGTGTTGGGCACACAACCGTGACCTCAAAGAATGGCGAATCTGGCTCGGGAATTCTTTGGATCTCGGACGTAGACGGAGCTAATCTTCGGGCTTATGGCACAATCCCAGTCAACGGGGTGCTGCCTACACTCGCTCTCCTCAATAACGTCGGCCAAACAAAGTTTTCTCGACCTAGCTTCGGTGACGGGCGTGTTTACCTGACCTCCCATACAGGATACATAACAGCTTTTGGTTCACCGGTCAACATGCCTTTGAATTGTTCTTCACCCTACGACGCAGGGACAGTACCTATCGGGGCCACCTCCACTACAGTAATAACCTGCCGAGCGAAAATCCCCCTAACAATCAATTCCACAACCCTAGACGATGGCACCAACTTCAAGTTATTTGGCTACACCGTACCAAAAACCCTAGCGATCGGCGAGACCTTCTCCCTTAGTGCAAATTTCACCCCGAAATCCGTTGGGCCATTGAGCACAAATATCAATATCCGAACAATAAATGGTGGTACGGAGAAATTTTCGACCAACACCCCTGTTGTCATCCGGGGTGTCGCCATATCCTTGACCCCCATCTTGACCATACAGCCAAACGTCCTGTCCTTCGGGGAAGTAATCACAGGCGAAGACACGGCGGGAAAAAATCTAGACTTTACAATGCAGAACGACGGCCAATCGCCGCTGGTCATACAAAGTTACGCGGTCTCCCTCAATTCTTCAACCGGTCCTTTTCTCCCGGCACAGCCGTTTCCACTGAAAGCTGGGCCGTTCACATTTGTGGACTTACCCGCCGTGAACTCGAGCATCCCTGGTAACGGCGCCGTCTCGACCACCGTGAATTTCAACCCCACAATGGATGGGTACTACGGGGCATACCTGGTAATAACCACCAATGGCGGGGCAAAGTACGTGGGATCATTCGGAACAGCTGGGGGAAAGCCCAAGGCACTGCTAGAGTGGCAACTCGGAAACGGAACCTGGGTAGCTTACCAAAAGGGCGTTCCGTTCGCATTTGGCCCCGTACCGCTCGGTACCCAAGCATTCCGCAAACTCCGCCTTCGCAACCTCGGGGGAACGAACCTGACCACATCCGTCTCGAAACCCCCCGTCTCTGGCGCTCTGGCCGCGGTGAACCCCCTCGGTTCAATCCCGGAGGGCTCGCAGGTAGCACCGAATGGCAGCATCGAAGCAACCCTAATATGCTCGCCTCCGAAATCGCAAGTCAACGAAGACCCGACCACGATCACAGCTGTCTGGACTATGAACAACAATGACGCTGCGTTTGGAAAGACTGAGATCGACTTTACGTGTAATGGCGCATCGAACCAGGTTGGACCGTTGGACGAGAATGGACAGGGGTGGTATAGGTATTTGGGATGTTTTAAGGACGCTAATCCAAATAGGAACCTTGAGGAACAGCTGTATTATAGCATTAACAACACGAATGGGAGATGTCAATTTGATTGCATGGGTCAAGGGTTTGCTTATTCCGCGACAGAGTATGAGGGAGAGTGTGAGTATTGATCTTCATATTGTATCACTCGGGGTCTAACTATGTGGGATGGATAGGTTGGTGCGGGACTAAAAGGCCTTCAGAAAAGGTCGCGGATACGTTCTGTCAATACCTCTGCAGAGGCGACTTTAGAGAGTACTGCGGTGGCGATGGCGCGTACATGAGTCTGTTCGGAGATCGGAGAAAGGTTGGGAACGTCTCCACCACCTCGACTTCGCCCTCGTCAACTCCAATCTCCACTACTACCACTGGGAACTTTAGCGCTACCACCACTTCTACTGGCACAAGCTCAACAGCCTCCTCGACAGCCCTTCCAAACCTATCCTACCTTGGTTGTGCAAACGAGGGCACTAATGGCCGTGCCCTAGCAAAAGACGCAACGGCAGATCCGCTCATGACAATCGCCCTCTGCTCAACGTACTGCACGAGCAAAGGCTACCCACTTTCGGGTCTTGAGTACTCTACAGAATGCTACTGTGGTAGTGCCCTGGAAAACGGGTCTACAATTGGTGGGTCTACGGCCTGCAACATGCCATGTGGGGGTGATGCCGCGGCAGTCTGTGGCGGACCCGGAGCGTTGTCGGTGTATAACAACACGGCACTCGCACCACCGAGACAGCCAGCCGTTGTACCAAGCGTAGGGAATTACCAGTCATTGGGGTGCTACACCGAGGGTTTGAACGAGCGTGCTCTATCAGGGCCCGGAACTTCTGGGGCGAATATGACGGTGCAATCTTGCGTAGCGTACTGTCTCGCTGCAGGATTCAAATATGCCGGTGCCGAATACTCAACTGAGTGTTTCTGCGGTGCAACGATTGCTACAACGGCAAAAAGTGCTCCCGCATCCGAGTGTAATATGCTTTGCGGAGGTGATAAGTACGCGTACTGCGGTGGACCGGGCAGGTTGAATGTTTACGGGAACTTGAACGGAACTGTCACGAGTGTTCCCCCTTCGAGCACAACCACCTCTACATCGGTCACCTCATCTGTCAATGGAACTGCTACGAGTACTACATCGACCAGCACGTCCACTTCTACGTCAAGGCCAGGATACACATACCTTGGATGCGCAAATGAAGGCACTAACGGGAGAGCACTCGCAAAAGATGCTATGGCAAGCTCGACTATGACTGCAAATATGTGTCAAGACTACTGCACGGGCAAGGGCTATCCTCTCTCCGGTGTTGAGTACTCAACGGAATGCTACTGTGGTAGTGTCCTCGAGAACGGATCTACGATCGGCGGATCAACCGCCTGTAACATGCCATGTGGTGGCGCTCCTAACTCAATCTGTGGTGGCCCCGGTGCACTTTCGGTATACAACAACACTGCGCTGGTGTTGCCGAAGCAACCCACTGTGGTACCGGCAGTGGGGAACTATAAATCCCAGGGATGCTACACAGAGGGTGTCAACGAACGTGCGCTCGCCGGACCTGGCACCGCGAGCGTGAATATGACTGTCCAGTCCTGCGTTAGTTACTGTCAAACTGGGGGTTTCAAGTATGCCGGAATTGAGTATTCGACCGAGTGTTTCTGTGGCAACGCCATTGCAACAACAGCCAAAACTGCGCCGGCATCAGAATGTAACATGCTCTGCGGAGGAGACCAATTGGCATACTGCGGGGGTCCAAGTCGATTGAATGTTTACGCCAACTTGAATGGGACAACTAGCTCATCTTCCTCTACTACTCCTGTTATAAGCTCTACTATCGGCGGGTCAGTCTCTGCAACCGCCACGACTACTTCCACAAATGCAACTACCAGTACCTCCGGAACTCCAACTCCAACTTTACGTGCAGGGTACACTTACCTTGGCTGCGCAAATGAAGGTACCAACGGGCGGGCGCTATCAAAAGATGCTATGGCAAGCTCGACTATGACTACAAATATATGTCAAGACTACTGCACGGGCAAGGGCTATCCTCTCTCCGGTGTTGAGTACTCAACGGAATGCTACTGTGGTAGTGTCCTCGAGAACGGATCTACGATCGGCGGATCAACCGCCTGTAACATGCCATGTGGTGGCGCTCCTAACTCAATCTGTGGTGGCCCCGGTGCACTTTCGGTATACAACAACACTGCGCTGGTGTTGCCGAAGCAACCCACTGTGGTACCGGCAGTGGGGAACTATAAATCCCAGGGATGCTACACAGAGGGTGTCAACGAACGTGCGCTCGCCGGACCTGGCACCGCGAGCGTGAATATGACTGTCCAGTCCTGCATCAGCTTTTGTCAATCCAGCGGGTACGGGTATGCTGGTATAGAGTACTCGACAGAGTGCTTCTGCGGTAGCGTTATCGCTACGACAGCCAAAAGTGCTCCAGCGTCAGAATGCAACATGCTCTGCGGTGGTGACAAACTCGCATACTGCGGTGGTCCGAGCCGGTTAAACGTCTACCAGAACATCAACGGAACCGCTAACAGCAGCTCAACTTCTGCGTCTACCTCTACTACGGCAGCATCTGGGACAGCTACCTCGACCAGCACAACCTCCAAGAGTAGCACTTCCACCACCAGCAGCAGCAGCACTGCAGCACCAACTTTACGCGCAGGATACACCTACCTCGGCTGTGCAAATGAAGGTTCCAACGGTCGAGCCCTCGCAAAAGACTCGACAGCAAGCTCAACCATGACCACCACCGCGTGTCAAGACTACTGCACAGGCAAAGGTTATCCTCTCTCTGGTGTTGAATATTCCACGGAATGTTACTGTGGTAATGTCTTAGAGAACGGATCTACTATCGGGGGTTCAACAGCTTGCACCATGCCATGTGGTGGTGCCCCAGGTTCAATCTGCGGCGGGCCGGGAGCGTTGTCAGTGTACAATAACACTGCACTAGTAGCGCCGAAGCAACCTGCCGTTGTTCCTGCCGTTGGGGACTATGGGTCCCTAGGATGCTATACGGAGGGTGTCAACGAACGTGCGCTCGCCGGACCTGGCACCGCGAGCGTGAATATGACTGTCCAGTCCTGCGTTAGTTACTGCCAAACTGGGGGTTTCAAGTATGCCGGAATTGAGTATTCGACCGAGTGTTTCTGTGGCAACGCCATTGCAACAACAGCCAAAACTGCGCCGGCAACAGAATGCAAGATGCTCTGTGGTGGTGATAAGCTCGCCTACTGCGGTGGCCCAAATCGATTGAATATCTATGGGAGGGGTAACGGAACTACTAGCAGTAGCAGCTCAACTTCTATCCCCGTTACCTCCACCTCTCTGTCTTCGACTACGGCGTCTGTGACAACTACCTCCGCCGGCACAACCTCAACGAGTAGCACTACCAACACAACTTCAAAGAGCAGTACTGCCAGCACAACCACCACCACCGGGAGCAGCAGCAGCACCGTGTCAACTTTACGCCCAGGATACACCTACCTCGGCTGCGCAAACGAAGGCACGAACGGCCGCGCCCTCTCAAAGGACGCAACAGCAAGTTCAACGATGACGCCAAACGTCTGTCAAGACTACTGCACAGGCAAAGGCTACCCTCTTTCTGGTGTTGAATATTCAACAGAATGCTACTGCGGTAACGTATTAGAAAACGGATCTAGCATTGGTGGCTCAACAGGTTGCTCCATGCCCTGCGGAGGAGCTCCGAACGCGATATGCGGCGGACCGGGTTCACTCTCAGTCTATAATAATACTGCTATCACACGGCCGAAGCAACCGATCATGGTTCCTGCTGCGGCAGGGTATAATCTTACGGGGTAAGTTTCCTCCTTTATTTCATGTATTCTTGACGAATGCTAACTGGTGATGCATACAGATGTTGGACGTAAGCATACGCCTACACTGCCCCTTCCTAAAATTTAAAGCATGCTAACTGTGTATAGCGAAGGAACGAATGAACGAGCCCTCGCCGCCAGCGCAACTGCTTCAGCGAGCATGAACGTAACCCTGTGCGTCAACTTCTGTAAGTCCGGTGGGTACGCGTACGCCGGTGTGGAATACTCTACAGAGTGTTACTGCGGCAGCACGATCGCAGCGACGGCAAAGAATGTGTCCGTGTCGCAGTGTGATATGGTTTGTGGAGGAGATGCGGGGGCGTATTGTGGTGGGTCAGGGAGAATAGGGATTTACTTTGGTGGTAGTGGTGGGGCAGTCGCAGCGGGGCTTGTGAGCGTTTCACCGAGCAGTAGCAGCAGTAGTTCTTCGACACCGTCTGCTTCGTCGGGTAGCATTAGCAGCAGCGGTAGTTCCTCTTCCACGGTATCTGCTTCAACGAGTGCAACAGGTAGTACTACCAGCTCAAGCGCAAGCACAACTGCCAGCCCCACCTCCTCCTCCTCCTCCTCCTCCTCCTCCTCCTCCTCCTCATCATCATCATCATCATCATCATCAACCACCTCCACAGCACCGAGCTCAACGCCAAGCAGCTACACCTACCTCGGCTGCGCAAACTCCACCTCTCCACCCGCGCTCACCGGACCCACCACCTCCTCCTCAACCTCCCTGACACCTTCCAGCTGCCAGGACTTCTGCACATCAAATAACTACACACTAAGCGGCCTCTCCCCTTCAGCCTGTTCCTGCGGCACCGCTCTCCAAAACAACAGCACCCTCGCTGCCACTACCCCCCCATGCCCCTCTAACCACCTCTCAATTTACAACTCGACCCTCGAAATCCCGCCAACCCTCCCGCACGTAATACACACATACAATTACACTGCTTGCTACGTCGACCCCGCATCGTCCGGACACTTACTCACTGGCTTCGGGTTCGCGAATGAGTCGCTCACGCTCGAGATGTGTGTTGGTGCATGTAAGACTCGGGGATGGGGATGGGCGGGCGTGAGTGATGGGCAGGAGTGTTCGTGTGGGAGCGGGGAGAGGCTGGGGAATGCGACGAAGGTGGAAAGTGCGGAGTGTATGGGGGTTACGTGTGCAGGGGATCGGAGGGAGTGGTGTGGTGGGGTAGACAGGATGGCTGTTTGGTGGGATGTTTGGGGATTATAAATAGAGACATGAGATTATATCGGAATTGTGATGATTGGATTAATGGAGATAACGGGAACATGTAACATTCTTTGTATGATATTTTAGAATATACATCTTTATTTTTTGATTTCGCCTTAGTTTGGGTTAGTGAAAAGCTTCTTGTCCCCTTCCCACTGGTGGGGTCGTGGCACAAGATGGCGTTTCCGCACAGGGTCTGCCCGTCGGATGTTCCGGACAAGCGTAACTTGATATGCGGATGCCTTCCAGGGTAGAGCTACAGTACAGGCAAAAAACTGGGGGGCTATTATTCTTCGGAAACTACAATCCAGGAGAGAAATCCACGAACAACGAACGCACGGGGGCACGCTCGAAAAAGCGAACGCAAAATGGTGTGTGATGGTCCCCGTCCGCCGAACGTAACCGGCAATTTGGAACATACTGTTGTACTACATGGCATCTCCCCACCGCTGGTACTCCAACTGCTCGAATGGGTTCAGGAGTGTACGACTTGGCTAACCGTAGGTAGGGGTGCGTGGATATATCTGGAAAAGTGCGAACGCGTCGGGAGAGGGTATGGTATATTTCCGGGGAAAAAGTTCATTCCAGATATCTAATGTCTTTTTTTTTTCTTTTTCTTTTTCTTTTTTATATGACACTGCGATGGCGAAACCTCGCAATCGAGGTGATGCACGCCTGGGCTGGACTTGGCAAGGAGCGGTCAGAAGGGGGACCTGTCAAAAGTGAGGGATTTGTGGATGGGAGTTTTTTGTTATAACATTGAGAAGTGGATCTAGCGACATGTGGGATACTCGGCGACGGACAGCAAGTAAGTTTGGCCATCACGTACGATTCCGGTCCCATCCGTTAGTTGGTCGATCTCGGGAAACAAGAACCTGTGTGAAATAATAGAAATAATACAACCGTATGTGGGGGTCAAGCTTATCCCATCCCATCCGTATCAGAGCTTCCGCCTTTGGTCTGGTCTGGTCTGGTCTGGCTGATGTAACGAGTATCGTATCGTAAAAAGGATGTTAGGGTACGGGTGTGGTGTGAAGAGATCCTGGTTCGGTAAAAAATTGTAGTCTACCGGTATATAGCGTGATAGCATGTAGTACCATACCGTGGTTGAAAAATTGCAAAAGGATACATTGTGGAATCTATTGTTCGATGGTTGGCTTTGGGAATATCTACGATGAGTACTTATACATATAATGTAGGAAAGGGAAGTCGACGCGCGGGTTGTCAATCTGATCTATTTATACAGCTATCGTTGGAGAGAGAGAGAGGGAAAAAGAAAGTGGGGAAATGAATATATCAAGGAGGGTATGATAGAAAGGATGGTGATTTTGTAACAATGGATGTATTGTATTCTACGTACAGGGGAATGGAAACGAAGAAGTGATGAAAGTTTAACAAATGAAATTGTCCCCCTTCCCTCCCCACGTAGCTGTGCTATATATAAATACGGGAATAGAAACTCGTGAGCCTTCGTGCATGAAGTTTGATAAATATCCGGAGGTTTTGGAGGGGTGTGGTTACATGGATGTGGGATTACGGATGACGATGATGACGGTGGCCAACAATTCGAGAGATTACTTTGTAGGGCTGATGTAAAGGGCAAAGAGGGGAAAGGGGGGGGAGATGGTGGCGGCTGTAAGAGCGCGTGCGACGGGGTTGGTCAAGGCTAGCGGTGGGATATGGGGGATCTCAGGCAATTTGGGCGTGATCGATTGACTACCTAAGGGGGCCACTTTAGGTCTTTCACAGCAGACTGGGATGCGGCGGGTCAGCGGTTTTTATAGACTCCTGGGATTGTAGTTGTTGAACTACTGCTCCATGTCCCATCCTAGCAAGCGTGAGAGAGTGGTGTGCGGCCGTGTTTGTCGGGTCTGTTTGGGTGGGCATCCTGCCGTCCCAGTAATAGCTTCACTACTCCTTCGTGTCACTCGACAGCAGCATAGCCGAGTGGTGTTCTGTCATTCACATCTGGGCGATTAGTGTCGACACCTCCCCTTCCCAGAAGTAGCTTGACTGCTCTTCATGCCCCTTGGTAGCAGCACACCCTAGTGATGTTCGACCATCCTTATTTGGCCGGTTAGGGTCGACATCTTTCCGGCCGAGCAGCAGTTTCACCACTCCTTCATATCCGTCGAAAGCAGCACACCAAACTGGCGTTTGATTGTACTTATATGAGCGATTGGGATCGACATCTTCCCGCACCAGCAGTAACTTGGCCACCCCTTCATGTCCTTCCCAAGCAGCCCACCCTAACGGTGTTCGATCATGCACATCTGGCCGATCGGGGTCGACATCTTCCCGCCCCAGCAGTAGTTTTGCCGCTCCTACATGCCCATTCCTCGCCGCTCACGTAAGTGGTGTACCACCTGTGCAATCTCGTTGGTCGTTTCACAAAATCCAGCATTTGTAATTGGAGTCATAAGTTCAACAATCTCGAAGAACGATGCGTAGTGTGGTCTAGAAAATAGAGGAGAGGTACCGATGTATCCGATATAATTGGGAGGCATTACCTGCTTTAAAAGTGATACCGCGGGCACGTGGTCTTCGTACCGGCCCAAGATCTCCAGTGCAAGGATCCTCGCATGGTCTGAGAGTTCCTTCCTTGCATGTGCTCCCCAGTATCTCGAAGAGTATTTGAGAAATGGCGTACGTTGATGGTCTGAGAGATAATGGGATGTGAGGCTCTTGACCTGTTGGGAGTTCAGATATGATAGGTCAAGCAGGTTTCTGCAAGTATCCAGTGAGATTTACTAAAGAGACCTGCATGATTGCAAAGATACTCCAGGACCGTATAGTGTATTAACCGCACAGTCAAAGCTTCCTTATCGACGGTGATTAGGCCTTGACAGCAGTGTGGCAATGTGCCTATCGAAGGAGTATTATCGGCATCGATATCCGTTGCTCCTATCTCCACTGCCAGCGCATGGCACAACTCGTTCACGTCTAACTGCCGCTCCGCGTGACAGATCCATGTGAGGGTAGCCATCGCAAATCTTGTCATTTCCCCGTCCTGAGCCTTCATCCGCCCCAGTGTCGCACCATATACATCCTCTAACCCTGCCCCATCTTTTGTTGACTCGAGTGCTTTCTTCCGTCGAGCGATAGTGGTCCCTCGTAGGATTTCCTTGATGTGGAGAGAAGCGAGTAGGAATCTAGATTCAAATATGTCAGCCATTAACTTAGGGTAGCCTTTCCCTTGCAATTGTTTCCACATACGTTTCCGAGTTTATTTTGGGAGTGCCCTCCAAAATCTCCGCCTCCAATGCGATACTCATTATTTCCGGGGTGGTGCCGTCGCGTAGATATCTAAACACCATCTTGGGTGGGCTATACTGATATAAAAGCTGCCGCTCCATCCAATTTCCTCTCCACCTCACTCCGCACATGTGGTCTTCCGGTCATAAATATGCGAGTATTCGGTGACCCCTGCAGAATCTGCCTCAGCGATTCAAGAACTACCATTCGATGCTCCGGCACAAATCCGTCAAGTGCATCAACACATAAACGTGCGCTTTGTGGCTGCGATGGCATGGAGCATCTTCATAATTCCCGGGACTTGTAGCCCCCGACCCCCAATACCCTTCTTCTGCTTTCGAAAATCCTGGGCTACCCTTTCGGGGATCTTTTCCAGCCCGCCAACCAGCTGCCTCGGCAAGGAGCCGAGCATATTTACTGGTGACTGCTCGCTCCGGGCAGCAAAGTCGAAGTAAAAACACATGACGGCAGTATCTCCCTCCCCGGCTTCATCGCGCAACTTGTCTATAACTAGCGAATTGTTATCACAGCCTCTCAGTAATACCATTCTTTGATTTCCGGCAATTATATTCTCTCGCAGGATATAGCACTTTCCTACTCCTGGATTGCCATCGCAGAGCAATATCGGATAACAAGATCCATCTTCCCCACTAGCACAGAGCCAGCGTCTGAATTCCTCAGTTTCAAGCAGCCAGGCTCCGATGCCTCGATGGCGTACTCATGGCTCAAACGGAGACAGCCACGCCAATATTTTAGGCTCATAATCGGAGGGTAGTGTAGTTATAGGTAACCGCGTTAAAGGTATTTGCGATGTTGACAGAGTTATGGTTATTGCTAAAAGCTTGTGACATTTTTTCGATTTTCACCGCTCTGGATGATGTTGGGAGCAAGGTGTTGATCAACTTGGGGTCCTTTGACGCGGTTGCTTGAAATTGAGGAAGAGCGGGGTAAAGGCTTGTGCCTGTCTAACAGCCCGATCACGGATCCGAAATTCGTGACACAGCTGTTCGAGCACTGATTGTGCCGGAAACTGTGATCAAATTTGCATGTAGCTGCCTTATGGCCAACCCTACCAATCCATGCTTTTTGTTTGATACATTTGAAAGCAGGAGAAATTTCAGGAACTGTAACCAGTAGCGCCGTTCCAAAGTATCTCCAGCATCTGCTCCCGAATTCGTAGGTTATCATTCAACAATTGTGTGTTGCTCTAGCTTGCCATATCTCGAAGCTGCTATTCAGACGATATATCATACTATGCAGGCAGCTGATACTCAGGTATGATAGCCATCATGTGATATTATGATGATATGGCATTGCTAACCCTGGCCCGATAAGTGCTCAGCCACCTCGGCACGTGCTATTAACCCTCCTCTACTTGTACTATACTCGAGTACTGGACTGACGACTATTTCTCCTGAGGAGTGTCCGGCTTCAATTCCACCGCGCGAGTACAGCAAGTTAGGTAGGATATGATACAATCCTTTTCTTCCACAGATTTGGAGTGTAACTTATGCCGAGGGCGACCAGCTATGATGACAAGACACACAAATCTTCCGATTCAGGCGATGGATCAACAATATTTCAACTCCCGAGATATGATACCGGTATTGGCAACACCTACCCCCCAATAATTCAGTCCAAACCTAAGAAAAAATGAATAAAAATGGTATGATAGATTGTTCAGATTTCCTCTCTGTCGTTCCTGGAGAGCTACTCTCCTGTCCGATATTCTTTAGCCAATATCTTGGGTGGGCGAGGTTCAAGTGTATATTGATGCTATGCGATGATGTATTATATCAAACACACCCCTCCTGCGGGGACAGCGTTTCGAATATTTTCTCGCTAGTATGCTCGCGGGGGTTCGGAGAGAGTGCTAGGCAAGGCACTAGGGCCACCGTCACCTACAGTGTGGAGCGGGAGATGGCGGTAAGGTGAGCATGCAAGAATCGTATGAGCCTTACCAAAGAATCAGGCCAAAAATGCAGAGTCCTTTCGAACCCACAACACGAATTATCCCTTTCCTCTTCCATTACGGTCCACCAGTATGGTATCCTCTCTCAAGAGATTTTGATATGCCTTTCTGCCTTGCATGAATGCTGTGAAGGGATTGTGCAAATGGCTCCAGGAAGTCCCCCGCAAGATGGGGAACGATTGCGGGGATCTTGCCCTTACTTGTGCTCGAGCGCAGGAAAACTCGTTGGAATCCACCACGGTGTGGCGGAGTTTGCTAGTTGGAGGATGTGGTCCTGTAACTGCCTGGGGTTTGCCCTGCAGAGATTTCATGTGGAAGAGAGAGCTCTTGGCGTGCAGGTTTTTCCTTTATAAGGCACAGCTCCTTCCTTTCTTAGTTGAGACAGACAAGCCATCAGACAACACTTCAATAACACACACACACTCTCTCTCTATTGGGCTAAGACCCACCTTTCATTCCTTCCTCTTGTCCCTTGGGCTATAGAGTCAACCTACGGTTCTATCTATCATCATCATACCATTGGATTTACCAAGAGTGGATATCAAGGGGATTATTGCCAGGTCACAGCGCAGCGAACACACCATCCATGAAAGGGAAGACAAGAAACATACCCCACAACGGTATCTCCCCGTTCCGAATAGAAAACTCCCTAGAGGGGTTGCGCGTTTTCCTAAAGCGGTATAAGGCAAACTAGCTGTGCTTGCACAAGTGCCGGGGATAGTGGTTTCGTACAGTTAATTTAAGTTAACACGCAAAACAAACCCTGTCTTGTACAGTAGGAAAACATCTCCCCTGGCACTTGTACTCGAGTATAGTTCAAGCACATACCCGGGAATACGTTTTTGTACAAGCAAGGGATTATTTTGAATTATTTTGCTGGCCAACTATCCCTGTCGTGCATGAAAACATATTCCCGGGCACCTGTACTTGTACTGTACGAGTACTTTAGCATCTCATCAACCAGTATTCGTAATTCCCTTGGCCTACCAAACTAATCCTATCGCAGCTGAAGGGTTGATAATGCGATAGTGGATACCAGGAGTCTTTATGGCACCGCACGCCGTATGCTCGTTAGTGCCGGCGAGGAGAGATATATCGTGCCGGTGTGGGACTGCTTGGTAACTTAAGCCTCCGTACCTGCCCCGGTTGCGGGTGCGGGGACCCGTCGCAACAGTTACCCTTCCTCACCACATATTATGTTATCATGACCATCTTCCCTTTTCTCCCTTTCGAGCCGCACCCGATTCATCCTCGAGCACTGCACCCCAAGTGCCGGCCCTGCAGAGATCAGTTTCTGGAAAATTAGAGAGGTTCTGCTCACTCATGCACATCATGTTGCCACAGCGACGGTAGGGATTCGGCAGGGAACAGGGGAGGATTTGGAAGGGTTTCATTTATTTCAATGTGCGTCAAGAGCTCTCTTGACTTGGTGCAGAAATAATGTGCTCGAGCAGCATCAAATGAAACAAAACCAAAACGATGGTTGGTCTAACCGGGGTCTTGTCAGGTACTTGTATAGTGCTAGTATTAGGGGCCAAGCCACTATTTTTCTCTTCTTGTGGTTTTGGGGTAAAGTATTTTGTGTAATACTCGTACCAACTAGCATTGATACCATTATTAAATTGTTTTAATGCTCTACGCAGAGTAGGCTGCTCATTCTTGCAGAACTTGAAAGGTTTGGATATACACACTGGTGAGCAGAAGTTCTTTGTTGCAATCAATACAGGCACTGGGAAGCAACGCTAGCCATATCGGTCCATTACACTACCGTATTCCACGGTATAGCGAGCCCACAGCATAGCGAGAATGCCCATACAAATAATCTCTGTCCTACAAGAATTCTATGGGCCTTCTCGCTTCACCGTGTTCTTGAATCACTATAGTATAGGTTACAGTACCATACTATAGTCCACATCATTGGCTGGCGATTGTTTGGCGCCACTGAGTGACCTCCCTGTGGCAGACAATATGATGCGGGCTTTTGGCCGGCTGCCGGGCGCATCGGTTGTCAGGTGTTAGCGGGGTATTTGCTTTTTATTTCTGCAACATCCGACTTCGGAGCAACCCCGGAATGCCCACCATATCCCCTCTCTTTATGCCTCCTCCAGAACGAAGACTCTCATAGCTTGTATTCGATACGATACCTATCTCCACCGTGGATAAAGCCCAACGCTGCGAGCCATCAGAACGGGAGGCTCTACAGGTTTCATGGGGCTCTAGCTAGCCGTGTCTTCTAATTGTATCTACCGTGCTTCACTAAACCTTTTCCTATCACTCACCCACCCACTAATGTTCTCGCGACCAGCTACTGCCACTCACGGGAAAGCACGAAACAGCGACTTCAGAGAACCTGCCCGAGTCTGTGTGGTGAGCACGAGGTTTCAAGCTCAGTAGATTGCTTATTGCTCTAACCCCCCACACCAACTGCCCCGACTCTTGTACCCTGCTCGTACAGTAACTTACCTCTGCGATCACCGGCAACTGCGCACATTCCCGTCCCCTGCTGGCACCAGACAGGTCTAGCGTGATATGAGACCAATTGCCAGTTAACTTGTGCACAGATTTTCTATTTCACCTGGCTTTTCGCAAGTAGACCAACTGTATATAACCGCCGATAGCCCCCCCCCCACATCCATCCCATCTCCAACCTCATCCCTATCTCATCTCACATCCTCCAACAAAACACGAAAACACCATGTCTCCCCCATCAGAAGCGGATGTTATCATTTGCGGTGGAGGTGCTGCTGGTAGCGTTGTGGCGGGCCGACTCGCAATGGCAGACCCATCTCTCACTGTCCTCGTGGTAGAATGTGGGAAGAACAATCACAATGTTCGTGAAGTGGTTCGCCCGGCCTTGTACCTCACCCACTTGGCGCCTGGTTCAACCACAGCCAAATTTTACAAGGGGAAAGCATCCAAACAACTCAATGGCCGAGAGCCAATTGTTCCTGTTGGGAATATCCTGGGTGGCGGATCAAGTATCAACTTCATGATGTACACCAGGGCTAGTCGATCGTGAGTTCTTTCCATTGAGCCTCTTGGCGTGCGGACCTAATTTAGGTTAGGGATTACGACGACTGGAAGACTGGGGGCTGGACCGCGGAAGATTTGATCCCGTTATTGAGGAAAACCGAGACCTACCATCTCGAGAACAAAGATCCCGCCATCCACGGATTTGAGGGACCTCTGCACGTCTCCCATGGAGGACACGAACCTGAGACTACTGAGCAGCTTCTTGAGGCTGCTAAGTCTATGGGATACAGATTTACCGAAGATTTGCAAGATTTAAATGAGTCTAATGCCTTCGAGGTATTACCCCTAATTTCCAGTTATGAAAATATGGCTAATAGAATTCCAGAAATGGGCCAAATGGATTAACCCCGAGACTGGTCGGCGCTCCGATGCCCCTCACGCCTTCATTCACCCTCAGATCGAGAAGGGTTGTAGCCTTCACCTCCTATGTGATACCAAAGTTGCTCGTGTAATCATTGAGAACGGAAAGGCTGTGGGGGTCGAAGTAGTTCCTGCCGAAGCACCCACTGACTCCTCTGCCCCGGTGACTACCACTATCAAAGCCAAGAAGCTCGTCATTGTGTCATCCGGTGCCCTTGGTACCCCACAAATTCTCGAGAGATCCGGTATCGGTGCACCCGAGGTCTTGGAGGCAGCTGGAATTAAGCAAGTCGTTGACCTCCCCGGTGTGGGAACAAACTACCAAGATCACAATTTGATTCTCCCACCCTACCGAGTAGCGCCGGAGACTGTCACGCACGATGACTTCTTTCGTGGCAACGCCGACGTACATGAGCAGGGTGAGAAGGATTTTGCTAACGGAAAGGGGGTCTACGCAACAAACTTGCTCAACGCCGGTGGTAAGGTTCGACCAACCGAGAAGGAAATTGAAGAGATGGGGCCCGAATTCCAGAAATTCTACGACGAGCACTTCAGGAATGCTCCGGATAAGCCCGTTATGTTTGTCTGTATTGTAAATGCGTGAGTTCCGCACTTTCCCCCAAAGGAAAGCAGTCATTAACACCCACAGCTTCCTCGGCGACCACTCTCTTGTCCCACCCGGGAACTATGTAACAATCGGGACATACTTGGAATACCCCGCTTCCCGCGGCACTATCCACGTTACCTCCCCCTCACCATACGAGGAACCGGACTTTGATCCAGGTTTCCTCACACACGAGGCTGATATCGGCCCGAACATATGGGGCTACAAGCTCGGACGCGAGATCATACGCCGCATGCCCTGTTACCGCGGCGAGCTCCTGGCTCTTCACCCCAAGTTTAACCCATCATCTGCAGCTTGCGCCCGCGAGATTGACGTCGAGACCTCAAGGGAGATTAAAGAACCTCCAGGTGTCGCCGCCGGGGTAAGGCTCGATGGAGCCTTGGCATCCGTGCAGACTGGCGGAAATATCGAGAATTTGGTATACACCGAGGAGGACAACTGCGCTATCGAGGAATGGATCCGCGAAAACGTCGCTACTACATGGCATTCTATTGGCACTTGTGCCATGAAGCCGAGAGAACAAGGCGGTGTTGTTGATAGCAAATTGAACGTGTATGGCGTTGAAGGGCTCAAATTGGCGGATTTGTCGATCTGCCCCGGGAATGGTGAGCTCTCCATCTCTTTAGGGGTTGGATAGGAGTCCGTGCTAATAAGTTACCTTTTTTTTTCTTTTCCATAGTCGGTGCAAATACCTACTCTACTGCTCTTGTGGTCGGCGAGAAGGCGGCCATCCTGGCCGGAGAGTACCTGGGTCTTAAGAATGTTTAATTGTATCTTAGCTACCTCGGACGGATTTCTGGCAAACTGTTTTTTTTTCCGGTTGGCTGTGCTTGCGCTTCAGCAGTGAGGGTCCCGCACGATGAAATGAATCATCTTTTTTTCGTGAACAAGATAGAAAGAGTTTTTAGGATTGAGTTTGTAAGCTTTAATATCTTGAGAATGCGATTACGCTGTACGGTACTCGTGCCACCTATGCCACTAGAACCGCCATTAGAAAGCTAGCACACTCCTCATCGCAGATCACATCCCTACTAGCCTGGCCGCCAGTACCACTTTGAGCCACCACATGCCACTCACTCTCCCAAGACCATATCCTTACCAACAACCAGTCCACATGCAATACACGAACCGGCTCGAGTCCAAGGCCACGCTGCTGTATCCGCGCCAACCTCTCTTTACAGCCAGTAGTACCTCATATAGCATCAGAACAGGATGAAGATGTGCAATACCGTAAGCGAGACGGGTCGGAGTATCACAGCACAATGGGTGTGGGCATGGAGATGTTGAAGAAGAAGGCTTTAGAAGAGGAGGGTGTTTAGGATGGTGTTTCTTGCATCATATCAGGTTCGTACCGTCCCGTGCCGTACCCTATTGTACCGCATTATGGTTGCACGTGCCAGTGCTGGTTTGGGGTGTGCTTTCTTGGTACTGCAGTGCACTCCAGGTAGCAACACTAGATACTCGCGTTGACCTCGAGATTGTATCATCGTGTATGGTGGTAGGCATTTGGACGAATTACAGATGGTGTTGCTATTTTTTTCTTTTCTTTTTTCCCCCAATTCCCTTCCCCTCCCACCGTAAAGTCTCTTCGCAGCCCACGACACAAGTGTGGCCCAAGGAAGGATGCCTAGCCAGCCATCCACTTTACAGTGCATTATCCCCGATGACGATTAAATACTGTTCTTACAAGTTAGAGTTTCGGTTTTGAAGGGGTTGATATCGCGGTTCCTAGCCAATTCCGGACACGATATTGAAATTAAATTGTAATTCGATCTTCGTTTCGGTTACGACGATTGCCCGTTTTGGTTAATTCCCTTACTGCTGCGTGAGTTGGAACGTTACGGGTAAGGGGATAAGACACTATAAGCTCAGTAGATGAATACATTAATCGTTTCACGATTAAGAGTGTGAATGTATTATATCTCCAGTCACTATTTATTATAGCCAGCCTGTATACATACCCCTAGCACAGAGTGAATTACCCCCCACCCTTGCTAGAAAAAATGCCCACGATCCCCCCAGCCAGGGGTGTTGAAAGACAGACGATAACATGACAATATTATAAGCATCTCAGGGCAGCACCCGATATCCATATCCTCCCTTTATTAACTCACGGATGGTACCTGCTGGGGGGAACCTGCGAAGGAGATATGCGATACTTACCTACACACTCGTTACTGCTGTGATCGCTGCTGTTGGGGGTAAGAGAAAAAAGAAGAAGAAAAGTGTGAACTAAGAAGGCCAAATGCTTTACTAGGCCCCTTCTTCTTCTTCTTCTTCTTCTTCTTACTATTACCTAAAGCCACGCGCTCAACTGCGCAACTCAGTATACGCTATCCCAGACCCCCGCACTCCCCCCTCTCTTCCTCTCGATGTCCGGGACGTTCCAATCAAGAGGAATTCCTAGGCAAAGCGCTACTCATCCTAAGGAGGGAACACACACTCTCTACATTCCCTTTCTAATGCAGGACCCGCTCGCTATGGTAACCTTCCAGGCTCTGGTTTTGTTGCCCCGATGGGGATTTGAAAGGCAGGGGAGTCGGTGGGTTAGGGCTCCGAGATGGGTGGCGAGTGAGAATCCGTGATTTGTGAAAGTCTGGGAGATTACCGGTATGGTTATGGGGTTTCAAGAGTGGCCAAAAGGAAGTGGCTTTGTGGGTTTGGATTGAGAAGGGGTTGTGATGGCTGTTGGATAACAAGTTACGGTGAGGGTGCTGCTGGCCGGAAGGATATCAACACAATTCATACGACGTCATTGACGAAGGGTGCTCTTGTGTGATATGCTACTGGGGCTGGTCAAGGGACCCGGCAGGAGACAGTCCAGGGGTGGAATTAGTCTGATCTTGAGGTTTGTCAGTATATCATAGATAGATCCGGTCAGATAGCACTTTCTACTATGAGTAGGTACGAGAGTTGACTAAAGTTTCTTCCTAAACGTTAAGCCGTGGGTCCAAACGTATCATATCGTAGCCCGCCATCGCGAGGACATAGATAAATGTTCACGACTGTATACCGCAGCCTTCAGAAACGCAGCAAGGAGCATCGGGGATCAAGAGCGAAAGAAAAGAAAAGGAAAGCGCCAAGAGGTGCCACGATCGATTTGGTACTACGGAAAGGTATTGGATGTGGAAGATAACAATGACGACAAGCGATTAAATGGGTTTTGGGAAACCGGAGAGAGATAAAAGTGATGCCCAAGTATCATGTTCCCACTAGAGATGCTCAAGACGTATGGTGGGGGATGATACAAATGTGTGTAGGATACCTTCGTCTCCTACTGGAGTGAAATAATCCTGGCAATTTATCCCGGTGAATTCCGGGTCCGTCAACAATGGTCCCATTGTCATGACGTAGGGATATAGGAAGGTATATAGTCATAGGTCATATCATAATAACTGGTAGCGTGGGCTAGAATAATGTTACACCTAGTTAGTTTCTAGGCAGTGGAGGTGTGTATCATAGCTCAGCTCATACATTAGGCGACTTCCCGCAAGAGTAGAATTCTAAAATTCGGACTCTCGGTCACAAATTGCACAGAAAGCGTGACATCTCCACATACACGATCTTAACTATCAATTTTCTGATGCACCTAGGCGATGCATTTAGTTGTCTTTGGTGTAAATGTACACCCAGCGGAAATTTAGAAGAAAAAAAAAATGTGTCGCAAGGACTTACCGAAAGCTATCCATTATATACCGCATAAACTGGAAACAATTGAACCGTCTGCTATGTCGTCGGGCTTTCCTTTCTCAGTAAGGGCTAGCAATTTTTTATCCTTCTGTCTGCGGAGGGGGGAAGAGGTTGTGTTTCTCCTGTGCCCCCCCCCCCCCCACTTTCTAGAGACTGGAATTTCTAACTACATAGCACACGGTTCAAGTATTCAGATTTCTACGGTACCTTCCTGAAATACAGTACCGAGAGTTGCCATAGACCCATAGCCACCCACCAGCCCAAAGGTGCGGTCCCATCACAAATTCGCGCCCGAAAACGGCATGTCTGGAGATGGTAGAGTTTTGGAGGATCCAGCAGGGTAAAGTACCGGTATAACAATTAGATGGACAATCTGATAATTCAATCAGGTGAACTATACCAGTACTGTCCTCGACACTTGTGGCAATGAAGTTCGGGTGTTGTGGCGCGCGAAGCTGCTATACCGGGTAGTGTTGTTTCCTGACCTCTTCCTTGTGCCATCGAATCTTCATGCTTTCCTCTTCCCAACCTCCACTCGGACAGTGAGCCAACTACGGAGGTACAGCCCATAAGTTTTGGAAGGTACACAGGCGGCTCACGGAGCACCCATTACGAGTACTACGGTAGTGTAACATCCAAAGCTTGGGTGCTGTGCTCGAGTACTATACCTCCGTATGGAACTAGTTCACTTCCAACAACTTGAGGTGTAACGGTGTCACGTTTCTCCAGACCCTGAATGCCAAGCCACAGAGCCTCAACTCAAGGAGCAGCTACCTGGTGCGCGGGTTTCTCAATAGAACCAGGGGGTATGGTGCGGTCTGCCATCGCATCAAATATTTATTGCGCGTGTTGAGCACTGTATACTGCTTGGCCAGGCGCGAAACAAAACAAAATTCACAAAACCCGTTGGGTTCATCAGCAACGCTGGCCTCCCCTCAGGTACTATACCTTCCTTACTAATACCTCCTTCCGTTTTCATCCCATCCGAAATATTCAGGCTAGTTGTCTGATACAGAAACCGCTTTAGTCTCCTCCTGGGCCATCAACCCCCCTCCTCTCCCCCGCTCACACACCCCCACCCCGTCCACCTCCCATCGCCGATGATCCAGAAGCATCACCCATGGAAACCCTGACCGCAACCGTCAAGCGGAGAACGGACATCTACCTCCTCCCCTTCCTCTCCCTTCTCTTCCTCCTAAACTCCCTCGACCGTTCGAACGTCGGAAATGCCGAGACCGCCGGCTTCACGCGCCATGCGGGACTTGCGCCGGAGGATCTTAACGATGCCGTGAGCGCGTTCTTCGTCGCCTTCGTGCTGCTGCAGCCGGTTGGTGCGGCTTTGGGAAAGAGAGTTGGTGTTGGGAGGTGGGTTGGTGGGGTTATGGTTGGATGGGGGATCTTGACAGGGTTGAATGCGTTTGTGCAATCCAGGGTGCAGTTGATTGGGTTGAGGGTTTGTATTGGGGCTTTGGAAGGTATGTTTCTCAACCCTTTACAGTCAGGGTGGGGGTGGGGACGTGAGAGCTGATTTGACTGGGGTATCTGGTAGCGGGGTTTTACCCAGCGACAGTGTTCTACTTGTCGTTATTCTACACGCGATATGAGTTTGCCCAGCGGCTAGGTATGTTCTACGGGCAGTACGCTGTCGCCGGGGCTTTTGGTGGCTTGGTGTCGTACTTTGTATTCAGGTTATTTCCCAGCGGTTCGTTCTCCTACCCCACCCCCCGCCCTGCCATCCTAATCACCCCACTCAGATCCCGAAAGCGACATTAGAGCACCCCCTGTCCAACAGCCCGAACACGAAGGTTGGTACAGCTACCAGATCCTCTTCCTCCTCGAAGCCGGCCTCACCATAATAGTCGCATTCACAGCCCTCTTCTGGCTCCCGACAGGTCCGAAGAACGCCTGGTGGCTTCAGACACCAGCGGAGCGAGCGTGGGCCGAGAAACGGGTCTCAATAGACCGTGCGCAGGCGGAGAACGCACTTGAGGAAGATGAAGAAGAAGGTGAAGAGCTCCTAGCCGAGAACGAATCCGACGACGAGCAAGCAAAACGGCGACGGAGAAGAAGAGCCAGCAATAATGGTAAAGCAATAATTGGCGGCGAACCCGGCCTGAACAGGCAAGATATCACCGACGCGATCACAGACTGGCGCGTCTGGTGGCTGCTGGTCTGCAACATCACCTCCTCCGTTCCTGGAATCGCATTCAGTGTTTTCCTCCCCCTCGTTGTGAAGGGTTTCGGATACTCAACCTTACACGCGAACCTTCTGACAATCCCTCCATTCCTATGCGGTGCTTGCTCTCTCTGGTACACTACGTACCTCTCCGACCGTTCACACCTACGCCTCAAGTACATCCTCTATGGCCTGACCCTTTCGTTATTCTCCCTCGCACTGCTAGTCCTACTACCCCTGACCGCGCTTGTCCCGCGCTACTTCTCCCTCTGCTTACTGCTCTCGGGGACATACATCGCTTCCCCCCTGACCGTGGCATGGCTAAGCAATAATATGGAAACACCCGGCAAGCGTGCTGTCGTGCTCGGGATAAATGGCTGGGGCAACGTAGCCGGAGTGCTGGCGAGTTGGGTCTTCCGTCCGGAATGGGCGCCCGGGTACGAGAGGAGTTTCGGCTGGACGATGGGGAGCGTAGGGGTCGCGTGGGTGGCCTATGCGCTCTTCTGGGTCGTGATTAGAGGTGGGAATAGGAGGCGGGGGAGGATGGGGTTGGCGTTGGTTGGGGAGTGAGGCGACTGGATTCATAGGAGTTATTTTCTTTTCCTGTTTTTTTCTTCCTTTCTCTCTGCTCCTAATGTCGAAGCGTTTTTAAAAAAGGACTGCCATTGCATGGTCTACCGCCAAAATTCGGAGGCCTGACAAATTTCTAGCTATATACAATACGGCAGCAGTCCTTTTTAAAAATGCTTCGACCTTACGAGTATTTTTATTTTTATAAATAGTTTGACTCGGGTTTATTAGCATACGGCTTTTTTTTTTTTTTT
>QFET01004702.1:33913-49895 GCA_003316355.1 Tuber calosporum
TTTTTTTTTTTTTTTATCTCGGGTTCCAACCCCACCACCGTGCAGCTCGATTTGGGAAAATCTTCTGTTTGGCTTGGGATTAGTTGCTGATACCGTAGTACGATACTTGTGCAAACAATTAAAAAAATAATATGATAGTAATAAAATATCCTGCCTAAGAGAAGACTGGTAACATGTTAGCATAGTAATACTTGTATAATAAGGCACTTTAGCCCCAAGTTGAGAGCCTGCGAGCATCCAGGGGTTGCAGCTCAACCTTGGCACGAGTACCCAACACCCACACCTATCCACCAATTTTCGCCTCGCTCGAGTCGCGTTCAAACGGTAGGTGACTTTTGTGCTATCATACCACTAACCAGGCCAATGAGCTCAGATTTCCTTTACGATAACGTGCCGTGCGGTGCTATGGGGTACAAGTTGCATGTCCTCGCAGGTTATGTTGCCTGAGACCATGGATGGGAGCCATGTAACAAATTACTTGGGTTTCTCGGTTCAGGAATTCTAATAGGCCATCCCAGGAGGGCCACCTGTGTCGGGCGGCGAACCCTACGGGGTCAGGCAGTACCTTGGGATGGCGGTGGACAGCATGCGTGATGTTTCATGATTTCACTCCGCCTAAGTCTATTCCGAAAACTGATCAAACAAGTGGAATGAATGGATGATCCGGGTAGGGAATCTCGAAGCTTTGATTGTGAATATACCTCCCACTCCTGATTGAAGTTTCGGATCTTATCCATCCCCTCAATGAATGCCAGATTTAGGTGTATTCTACACGTTCAATCCAAAGAGGCATCATGGGATAGTAATCAGACATCAGGAGCCCAGCCCAAGCCAAGCGGGCTCATAATCAGAATCTGCATTATGATACAAGCGATGGATAAAAAAAAGTGGTGTGCCACTGTTGCATAAACTGGGGATATGGAGAGTGCGAATATGTTGAGAGAACAAGGGGGGGAACACGATACGGGAGATGGCTTTGGTACTAGGGTTGGCTTTGCTATGACTTAAAGTGCCAATAATGAGGTACTCGTCCCAGGCAAGAAGTATCCGAACATTTGGGGGCGAAACAGGGATTATTCAAGGATTATTCAAGGATTATTCAGGGATTATTCAGGGATATTTCAGGGATATTTCAGAGGTGAGACCTATCTTTGAGGCCTGTGTACACAGTTTACAGGGGCAATTTTGGTGAGAATTGCCCGAAATCGCGTCTGATCACCTCAATGTTCGGATACTTCTTGCCTGGGACGAGTACTGCTGTAAGCCTAGTGATGGCAGAGAGATTTTCTTGCAATCGCAAGTGAAATGACGGTTTCGGACACAAGCAATCCTCGAGCGGTTGTGCAACGAATTTCAGATCCAGTGATTGGGCTGTTGTCAGACAGGCGGAAGCCTTTGCATCAACCCCGCTTCCCCTCAGTGATACCTGGTTAATTTAAAGATTGAACCTTCAATGTCAAGTAATTGCGTTAAGTGCCCCAAGTCTATCACCACCTTTCTCCCAACAGCATCCAAAGCTGTGAAAATCGAAAAATGTCACAACCTTTCAGCAATAACCACAACTCTTTCAACATCGCAAATACCTTTAACTACACTACCCGCAATGATGAGCCTAAAATATTGGCGTGGCTGTCTCCATTAGAGCCGTGGGTACGCCATCGAGACATCGGAGCCCAGCGGGTGGATGGTATAGGAGCCTGGCTGCTTGAAACCGAGGAATTCAGACACTGGCGCAATGCAAGTAGGGAGGATGGATCTTATCATCCAACCTTATTCTGCGACGGCAATCCAGGAGCGGGAAAGAGCTATATCCTGTGAGAGAGCGCTCCACTGCCGGAAATCTAAGAATGGTATTGCTGATAGGTTGTGATGACAGTTCTCTGGTTATAGATGAGTTGTGCGACGAGGCCGGGGAGGAAGATACCGCCGTCATATGTTTTTACTTCGACTTTGCTGCCCGGAGCGAGCAGTCACCGGTGAATATGCTCGGCTCCCTGCTGAGACAGCTGATTGGCGGACTGGAAAAGATTCCCGAAATGGTAGTCCAGGATTTTCGAAAGCAGAAGAAGGGTATTGGGGGTCGGGGGCTACAAGTCCCAGGAATTTTGAAGATGTTCCATGCTATCGCAGCCACGAAGCGCACGTTCATATGTGTTGACGCGCTTGACGAATGTGTGCCGGAGCATCGAATGGTAGTTCTTGAATCGCTGGGGCAGATTCTGCAAGGGTCACCGAATACTCGCATATTTATGACCGGAAGACCACATGTGCGGAGTGAGGTGAAGAGAAAATTGGATGGAGCGGCAGCTTTCATATTAATACAACCTACGGAAGATGGCGTCGTTAGATACCTGCGCGATAAACTCAGGAATGACACTACCCCGGAGGTGATGAGCGACACATTGGAGGCTGAGATTATGAGGAGCATTCCCGGAATGACCTCGGAAACGTATGTGGAAACGGCTGCCAGGGAAGACCTTCCCTAATTAAATGGCTGACATATCTGGATCTAGGTTCCTACTCGCTTCTCTCCATATCAAGGAAATCCTAAGAGGGACCACTATCGCTCGCCGGAGAAAAGCACTCGAGTCAATAAAAGATGGGGCAGGGTTAGGGGGCGCATATGGTGCGACACTGGAGCGGATAGAGGCTCAGGACGGGGAAATGACAAGACTTGCGATGGCTACCCTCACATGGATCTGTCACGCGGAACGGCCCCTAGAGGTGGATGAGTTGTGCCACGCGCTGGCAGTGGAGATAGGAGCAACGGATTTCGATGCCGAGAATATCCCTTCGATAGGCACATTGCTACACTGCTGTCAAGGCTTAATCACCGTCGATAAGGAAGCTTTGACTGTGCGGTTAATCCACTATACGGTCCAGGAGTATCTTTGCAGTCATGCAGGTCTCTTCAGTAAATCTCACTCGATACTTGCAGAAACCTGCTTAACCTATCTAAACTCCCAACAGGTCAAGAGCCTCACATCCCATTCTCTCCCAGACCATCAACGTACGCCATTTCTCAAATATTCTTCGAGATACTGGGGAGCACATGCAAGGAGGGAACTCTCAGACCATGCGAGGATCCTTGCACTGGAGGTCTTGGGCCGGTACGAAGACCACGTGTCCGCGGTATCACTTTTAGAGCAGGTATTGCATCCCAATTATATCGGATACATCGGTACTTCTCCGCAATTTTCTGGATTACACTGTGCATCGTTCTTCGGGATTGTTGAACTTATGACTGCAATTACAAGTGCTGGATTTCGTGAGGTCGACCAGCAAGATTGCACAGGTGGTACACCACTTACATGGGTGGCGAGGAACGGGCACGTAGGAGCGGCAAAACTACTGCTAGGGCGGGAAGATGTCGACCCCGATCGGCCAGATGTGCATGATCGAACACCGTTAGGGTGGGCTGCTTGGGAAGGACATGAAGAGGTGGTCAAGTTATTGCTGGCGCGGGAAGATATCGACCCCGATTGGTCAGATATGTACGATCAAACGCCACTCGGCTGGGCTGCTGTCGAGGGACATGAAGGAGTAGTCAAGTTACTGCTGGGAAGGGAAGATGTCTACCCTGATCACCCTGATGTGGATGATAGAACGCCACTCGGCTGTGCTGCTGTCAAGGGACATGAAGGAGTGGTCAAGTTACTGCTGGGAAGGGAAGATGTCGACCCTAATCGCCTAGATGTGGATGATAGAACGCCACTTGGCTGGGCTGCTGTCGAGGGACATGAAGGAGTGGTCAAGTTATTGCTGGGAAGGGGTGATGTCGACCCTAATCGCCCAGATGTGAATGATAGAACGCCACTTGGCTGTGCTGCTGTCAAGGGACATGAAGGAGTGGTCAAGTTACTGCTGGGAAGGGAAGATGTCGACCCTAATCGCCCAGATGTGAATGATAGAACACCACTCGGCTGTGCTACTATCCAGGGACATGAAGGAGTAGTGAAGCTATTACTGGGACGGCAGGATGTCCACCCAAACAGGCCCGACAAACACGGTTGCACACCACTCTCTCACGCTGCTAGGATGGGACATGGAGTAGTAGTTCAGCTACTACAAGCCCGGGAGTCTGTGGAAAGCGCTGATCGGCCGCCGCCCAGTCTGCTGTGAAAGGCCTGAGGCGGCGTCCTTGGGTAGTCCATTGATTACGCCCAAATCGTCTGGGATTCCCCATTTTCTAGCGCTAGCCTTGCCCATCCTCGTGGAGCCTCGTACGCGGAGCCTCGTACGCGGTCCTACAGCCACCACCATCTCCCCCCTTTCCCTTCTATGTCCTTCACATCAGTCCTATAACATTATCTTTCAAACTCTCCCCCGCTGCCATTACCCCGAATCCCACATCCATGTAGAAATTCCCCTCTGAAACCTCCGGATATTTGTTCAAGTTCATGCATGAAGGCTCACGAATTTCTGTTCCTCGTGTTCATTGTGCAGCCGCCGGGGGACTATCTCACTTGTTAACTTGCATCATTTGTCTCGGCTACTATTCCCCTGTCTAATACATCCCCTTGTTATATACAAAATCTCCATTCCCTTCCACCCTCCTGTATGTATTCGTTCCCTCCCTGCTTCCCTTTTTCCCTGCGATAGATGGACATACGGATAGATTGATAAACCGTACATCGGCTTCTCTTCCCAATGAGTGAGGCATTCCCGCAGCCACCATGAAGGATAGAATCCACAACCAAACCTTGCGATATCAAGATGATGTTATTCGCTGTGCCGGTTAGAGAGCTCGGATCACTCACTCGCACCTACGAAACACCTGCCATTCTACTATATACTAGCCAGTATCACAATCTTGATACAAGTTCAACCAATTGTATCCCTCAAACCTTACATATGGCTCGCTACACCGTAGAATCCGTTACTGTAAAAGAAAAAAATTATATGCACTATCATACCATGCAGACGTTGTAGATATATACATACATACCCCTATTTAAAAACAAAAAAATGCTCAAACGGTTCACATGGAATTTCCCTATTATAACGACCCGCCGGTTTTTTTTATTTTATTGATAAATAGAGCCTACCCCACCCAGCGGTGGATGTAAGATGGAAATGCAGAAAAATGGATGCAAACATGGTAACTATTCTAGTATGACACCTCCCGCCTCACCAAACCGCGGCAATAGATGGACGAATAACCTTTTTTTTTTTTTTTTTTTTTTCTGTGTGTGTGAAAGAGAAAGAGAAGTCATTCATCCAGTATCACTCGCTCCCCTGGCACTCTTTAATTTGCGTTATTTCGAATTATCACTTTTAGAATCGGCACATACATACCCTGCCAGCTCCTCTCCTCTAACTTGCCGCTCATAGCTTGTTGATAACTTTGGCTGTGTGGTGTGTGTTTGGAATGTAAATGTGCCGTCGGTTATGCGGGTTCCATACGTCAGTGGACACACTGAACGGTCATCTTCTCCCACACTAACCCAACGGTCCTGTTTTCTTGGCCATTTGCTTCCCTTGCTGGTTTTCATTTATTCATGTTCTTGGGTCGCGGGACCTTTGGATTTCACCTATGGGAGAAAGGCTCGCCCCAGGAGCATCTGTGTCCCTGCGTTTCGCTTGTTATCGCAACGCTCTCCACAGTAGGTACGTGTGTTTTATGGGGTGGGGTGGGCCTGGGATGGATGTGAAGCTTGCTGGTGCACTCGATGGAGGTTTTGTCTATCGCAGAGAAAACTGTCGTCGTAGAGGCACTGCTATGAAGCTGTCGCGAGGCGAGCTTGTAGAGAAAAGGGTTGGAATAAAGAGTCTGTTCTGTTGTTTGATCGTCTACGGATACATGTATGTACCTCCTATCTGAGGAAAATAATGCAGCCTTCGCTCGACCCACTCTTTGGTGGACGCTTCAGTCTAATCAGTATACCCTAATCTGCCACATCGCGTTGGGGTTACTCAATCAGTATTCACTAGGTGGGTGGCAACTGAAAAGAAAGAGATTCCGAACTAGGTATGATACCATCAACACGAGCTAAAGAAAGTATAGGGAATATGCTAGATCACGGCCCTGTGTAATTCCGACTAAAAGTGCGACAATAGATGAAGTAAGCTCATAAGGCAATCCCGTGCGTCGGGCATACCACAATAAGTCGAAGGAAGGGCTAAAGTCTAAAGCCAACCTTAAAGAGAATCTTATTCGATCGCTCGGCTGCGACGCCCTTACAATAGCGATAACAACAAACATATATATACAAACCCCCAAGTCCAAACCATCAAAATTTCCCACCCATTCCCATTCCAGGCTCCATTGGAATTCCTGGTTCAGCCATGCGATCCGCGATACCGACCACCATTCCCGCGATACCGACCGTCCCAATGATAGTGCAACACATTCTAGACAGCGATGGCAGTACTCCGGGTGCCGAATGCTAGAACATGATGCACAACCCATCGCCGGCCCACCCATGATCCGCGCCCCTACGCGACAAAATGCCAACAGGGGGATATACAAGTAGTAGACACCGGGGGTCGCGTGTATCGCGCGCTTGTGTGGGCTTGGCGCGATACGACAGGCCATCGGGCATTCGGTATCAGTGGTTGTGAAGAACGAAGGGGCGGTGATGCTCGACGAACCGCAAAGCGCTTCCCGGAAAATTAGAAGAGGGAAAAAAGAAACCCAAGAAAGACATCAAGTCACCGATTCCAGATGATTGCCTAAATGGTTGACCGGCACCGTGCACCCCCCGACTTTTTATATTGCTCTGGTAGCTTTTCCACGCTGTGGTGCTTGCTTTGGCTCGCCTATCCTAGTGAATTCTAGCCATCTCTCGTTACCTGATTTGGGTTGACGTCTCTGTAAGCTAACAGCATCCTCATGACCCCGCGTGACCTTACATGGCAGCCAGCAAAAGTGGAGTATGCCCTGCCTGGCGGTCTGCAATGTTGGGCCTAACGTCTTTCCGTTTCAGCAAGATATTGGCAATCCCCTTGTGCCCGCTGGTGGAAGCGAAATGAAGCTGTTTGGACCTATCAGCAACTAAAGAGTTCGGATCGACGTCTCTGCGCTGCATCAATAGCGCCACAACCCCTTTGTGGCCGTTGAGAGCGGCCCAAGCAAGGGGTGTCCGGCCGGTGGACCTGTCGGGGGCTTCGGGAAAAACGTCTTTGTGGGCCAATAAGAGTCGTACGATACTCTCACGCCCTTTCATGGCAGCCAGAGAAAGGGGAGTCTGACCCCGTTCCCCGTCCGGCAAGTTAGGTTTGATGTCCTTCCGACCGAGGAGCAGCTTGACTACTCCCTCGTGTCCGTAAACTACGGCAAAATGAAGCGGCGTCGGACCACCTTCTGCGATGGAATTGGGATTTACATCTTCCCGGTTCAGCAGAGCCCTGACTATGCCTTCGTGGCCATTGAGAGCGGCCCACGCAAGCGGCGTTCGCTCGTAGAAACCGTCCGCTAAATCGGGCCGGACGTCTTCCCGGTCAAGTAGCAGTTTCACGACACTCTCGTGCCCTTCCTCCGAAGCAAGCGAGAGTGTTCGGTGTAATCGCTTTTTACTCCCTGAACCTAGTTTTTCTGTTTCTAACAAGAGTTTGACGACCCCCTCATGCCCCGCCCGCACAGCCCAACAGAGTGGAGTTTGCCCATTATTGTCGGTAGAATCGGGATCGGCATTTGCTAGGTCCAAGAGTAACCGCACTATTCCCTCGCGCCCATTCTCAGCAGCCCATGAGAGGGGTGTTCTCCTATTTTTATCCGTAGAATCCGGTTTGACATCGCTCCGACCGAGGAGGAGCTTAACCATCGCTTGGTGCCCGTGTTGGGCAGCCCACGAGAGAGGTGTCCGTCCATAGGAAAGGTCCGCTATATCCGGACCGACTCCCCTTCGGCCAAGCAGGAGTTTCGCAATACCGACATGCCCATTCTTTACAGCCCGGTAAAGCGGTGTGGTTCGCAAAACATCCATCGAATCGGAATTTATGTCTTTCTGTGCCAGCAAAATCCTTACCACTTGCTCATGGCCGTTCTCAGCCGCCCACGAGAGAGGTGTTAGGCTGTACTCATCGACGGAATTAGGATCTACAACGGCTCGGTCCATAGCCGTCTTCGGTAATCTCATATTCATATTCCGAGCAGCTTGTAGCATCCGTTTTCGCTTTCGAGTATTCGCCGGTTTGACCCCGGACTCTCCCAAGCCCAACAGCAGCTCGACCACTGATTCGCCCCCGTTCCTAGCGGCCCAGGCAAGTGGTGTGTGTCCCAAAGCATCCTTTGAATCAATTCCAATAGTTCCCCCCCCCACTAAAGAACTAACAAGTTCGTCTATACCGAGAGACGCAGCGCAGTGCAACCCGGTAAAACCGTCCGAAGCACGTTCGATCCACCATGGCCAACAGTCTCTCGCTGACAGGAAAATACTAGCAGATACATGGCGAGGATATTGACCCAGCAAAGCCAGCGCAAGGGATTTGACGGATGTCGTTAGCTCTTCCTTAGCATGCAATCCCCAGTAGGTGGAAGCATATTCGGCGAAAGGTAGTGCCGGTGGGGCGACACGGAGAGAGGGGGAAAGGTGCTTGACAGAGTCAAAGTTGAGATAAGTTAAACAAACCTCTGCAATCTTAGCGTGAGGATTTGGGAAAATATCCTGTCGTGCACGCAGATACTCCCGGAGGGTTGAATGCACAGGGCGTACCGTTGATGTTTCATTGTCAACGTCGACGAGCCCTAGGCAGCATCCCAGCAAGGTTTGTATTGCTGGGACGTTGTTCAGATCGAGATCCGTGGCTCCGACTCTGACGGCAAGGGCATGGCAGAGTTCATCTGCACGCAGGGGCCGCTCTGCTAGAGAGATCCACATTAGAACTGAGAGCCCTAGTTCTGGTCGGTGGCCACGTTGTTGGCGTATCCTCTCCAATGTCGCTCCATAAGCATCGTCCAACCGAACGGCCCTTTGGCGCAGCTGTTCTCTCCTTCCAGAGATTGTCATCTCTCCCAATATAGCATCGGTTTGCAAAGCAACCAGCAGGAACCTTAAGAGCACCGTCAGTGAGCCAAATGCGCCGAGTATGTGTTCAATTTTCCACTCACATCTCTGAGAAGGCCTTGGGGATATTTGTCATTATCTCCGATCTCAAGTCATGATTCATTGCTTCAGGATCCGGGTCATCTTCTAGCCTCGAAACTAGGTACCTCCTAACATCACTCTCAGGAGGCTGGACAGTTCTGACGATCGCTGATTGGGTGAGGTGCTTCTTGATTTCAGCTTGAATATGTGGCCGCCCGGTAAGAAATAGACTGGCATGTGGTGAATCCTGCAAAATCCGGCGTAGAGAGCGAAGAACCCCGGGCCTATGCTCTTCCCGTAGTTCGTCTAACGCATCGATGCATATAAACACGCGTTGAAATAATCCAAGAACCTTACGAAACATTTCGACCATCTCATCACCTCGCGGACCTCGCCCTCCGTAATTTTCCTTCGAGCCTTGGAAGGCTCGGCAAATTTCGTCGGGTATTTCGGGCAATCTGGCTACAAATTGTTTGAGGAGTCCTCCGATCACACTGAGCGCGACTTGCTCATCCTGCGCCAGAAAATCACAATAGAGGCAAGCAACCCCTATGCTATTTCCAACATTAGTATCGAGTAAGGTGTCGACTACGAGGGAACTGGCACCAGAACAATTCGTTGTCAGCATTCACAGACAACTACAGGCGGCTGTGATGCAAGACTTACTTCATGAAAGTCTTTCCCGCCCCCGGTACCCCCAAACAGAAGAGTGTGGTATCCGTGCATCCCCCATTCCTATCATGCCAAGTTCGGAACTCTGTGGTTTTCAAAAACCATTCCCCCACACCGTCAAACCTCCGTGTCCGTATATCTTGATGCCTCCGGAGTAGCTCTAGTGGGGATATCCACGACAAAATCTCCGCCCTCGCATCTATCAAGGAGGTGTAAGTTATGTTATTGTAATTATTGCAAACATTGAAGGAGTTTGAGTTGCCGGTGAAAAACATGTTCTGGTTGATGTTGACCGAAGTAATGCGATTGATTATAGAGAATTATCCCGAGGCCAGCAGGTAGTAAAGCTTGAAGAATTTGGGGAAGACAGAAGATGCGATACGGTAATTTATTGATTCTGAGGCGGGGTTAATGACATACCCTTGGAAAGCGCGGTCCAATCACTAACTGGAAGACCCATATCTTGGCACCGACCAGCTCAGTGGGAATATTGACATGCCGGCACTGGTAGCAAATGACGAAGTGACACTGCTGTAACCGACTTTGCAGATTGTTTCGAATAGTCATCTCCGCTGTTCATTGGCCCCATGCAGGCGCTGTTTCATATACCTTACAGCCCGAAGATGAAAGAAAGAGATGAAGCTGGTATCCTGTACTCGTACCGGTAGTGCAGAAAACCTCTTGGTTCTCACTCTCTTCTGGCCAACCTCTTTGATAGACCCCTTCGTGGCTCCTCCCTCCTAGGGTGGGGATTCTAGCAACTAGCGAAATATTAAACTTCAACAAGGCCTAGCAAACACGAGGTTCTTGAAGCAAGGCCCTCCTTGATTCGCCTTGAACTTTCGCTGGTGGTTTGGATATATAACCTCGGGCGTTTTTTCGTAGCACATTTCTAGAGTGCTCATAAGCCGGTCCCATGGGATTAAGTTTCCAGCAGTAGGTCATTCGTGTATCTGCAGATGGGGGGAACAAAAAAAAAACATGCTCCCCATTTTTTGACATCCCTTCTATGTTAAGCAGCAGGGATACCGAATTTCCGCCATCACCACCACCACAACAACAACAACAGTGCTACTCTATCGCACGCTTTAGTTGTCATACCTTCCACCTTCTTGTTTCCCAGAAGAGTACCGATAGGGTAGCGCGTAATACTGATGGCGTCATTCGAGTTTAAAAATTCATAAGTACCGGTGCTCGAGTACAATCCGAGCACTTCAATTCTGTAGGTGAGGTGGCACTTTGTCTCACCAGCGCTCCTCTCGATGATCTGCAGGAGCAAGCAGCAGGGCGCCAGAAACCCACAAGCAAGCGAAATCGCAGTAAATCGGTAATTGTATTCCTAGCGATGATGAAAAACTTGAGAACCTAAAGGAATTTGCTGGTGACATGGATTTTTGAAATCGGTGATGTGTGATAGGATCAATTCCAGGAGGTGTTGAACTGATAAAAATTTAGTTCCGTAGACAGATTTGAATGAGAAGAAACGTCACCCGGCTTGACCTACCATCGGGGTGCAAACTGGTGTAGTGCTGGTGTGTCGGTGGGGTTTGACATTCCAGGTTCCTCAGCGGGGTGAGGCGAGGAAATATGCCCCACACCAAATAAAAGGCGCTCGAGAGGGTCAATAGCATGGGGGGGAAGAAAGAATTTTTAAAGTTCCCAGCTTCTCCGTATGATAGATAGTTTTAGTATCATACGGTATCATAGTAATCATATGATACTACAAGCTCTAATAGCCCTCATATGTTGTGCCGGAAGTGGCTGAGAACTATAGGGACAAACCCGAATCTTTCATGGTACAGTATGATCTGATAACCGAGCTGACAGAACCGTTGCTTCCTTTCGGTCTGGGAGAGTATTAGTCTTGGCATGAAATACCGTACTTGATCACCAAGCTTGAAACTTGAAGGAGTTCCTCAAGTCCTAATGGCCCAAATATCTCCAAAGAAACCACACACGGGGAGAAAAGGCACGGTATTCGACCTATGAATCCACTTATCCAGAAACCCGTCTTTTGGGTTGTCATCAATTACTCAAAAACGCCAAGGTTGCAGAGCTGCTTCCTGTCATGCATCCTATACGGTACTCGAGCACAAGTATATTCCCAACGTCTGCTAAGCGATTTGGAGACACGCTGACTGAATAAGCAATTCAGATTTGAGGTTTTTCAAAAAGGGCCGTTTGCTCATCCCCTCCCTACTCCTTCCCCTCGTCTCATGACAGTCGAAGTCTCCACCCAGGGCATGGTAAAGGGGAAACGAGTACAGTACTGGCACCATGAACGAGGTATTTTTGAGAGGTATCGATATTAGTGCTCGCGGGGGACATTGAGCCCAGTGTCGACAGGTTCATCAGAATTTACCCCCTGATAAATGTTATAAGAGGGGGCGTGTTGATGGGGATACAGTTTGACCATGGCCACGATAGCAATTCTCATCACTGTACTCGTACTCGGGTATCCTGCAACCCCATGATCAACTCGTTATCGGGTCTGTCATACTCAGACTGGTATGGTACCGGTATCATACAAGAGGTTTTGTCGATATGTTCAGACGCTATCGTACTGTACTTGTACCGTACTAGCACAGTACGCTGCATACGGTAGTGCAGGCGAGCCCCCGCTCTCCAACGCCTCAGGTATGATAGCAAAACTACGGTAAACCCCTCGACCCCTGGCAGTGCAAAGTGCCACAAACTCAGAGCGAGACACAAGACCGACCAGTCGCCATACACCACCCATCTTACCCCACTGTGCCTGCCAAGCCTCAAAGACCAGATGCCCTGTACCATACTCTACTTGAGTAGTAACACAAAGCAAGCCGATAGGGGTTCGAGCCGATCCATCAACCTGCCGGATCCTCCCTTTTCCTATGGCACCCTTCATTTCCTCGCCCATCACCACCCACCCACAATGGCGAATTGGCCCAACCAAGGACAACCTCACCACTAACGCCAGCCAAAACCACCCCAATCCCTTCACTTACAACCTCGAAACTATAAACCCATTATTTATCGAGCTATACGAGCCTCATGACCTTCCTGTTTCCCTGGACATCTCGACGTCCAGAGCGTGCACCTCACGATGATTCCCTTCCGCCGTTCCCCGACCGCGTCTTGGACGAAAGTTCAGAACCACCCGTCTTTCAAGTTCCCCGCCGCCCGGTCGCCGTTGCAGTGAAGGTGCCTGCGTCTGATTCCAATAGCGCTGGGAGTGTGGAGAAGGAATTGCCCGCCCCACCTGCCCGGCCGAAACTCTATGGGATTGGATTGCCGGGATGGATAGGGGCGCGAAAGGAGCGGTACTTTGGATTCCCGCGACGGACAGTAATATTGGCTGCGGTGGGGTTACTACTGTTATTCGCGCTAACACTCGGGTTGGGTATCGGGCTAACTGCCGGGAGAAAAAAACCGTATGATTTTCTTCTCATATCTACTCGAATCGTCGATTTATTAACTTTTTGTAGACGCAAAGACTTCATCACACCCCCAACCTCCATTACACCCCCAACCTCCAGCGCCCTCCAAACTGGTGGCGGAACATATTATGAGCCTGGCCTTGGGGCCTGCGGCATAACCTCCACCCCATCTGAGAGTGTAGTGGCCGTCTCGCACATAATCTTCGACGCGGTCCAGGTGGGCGCAAACCCGAACAACAACCCGCTTTGCGGCCGCAAAATCTGGGTTACACGCGAAATCACTCCCGGGAAGAATGTCAGTCTGGAAGTAGAGGTTGTGGATCGTTGCACCGGCTGTAAAGCTTCCGACCTGGACTTCTCCTTGAGTGTCTTTGAAAAACTGGCCGACCAGTGGCAAGGGAGGGTCCTCGTTAGTTGGGCTTGGATCCCTTGACTTTTTTTCTTTTTTCTTTTTCTTTTCTCTTTCGACAGGGCGTTCGGCGCTAATAGTAAGATGGAGGATGTGCTCCATTGAGTCAATTACGGTGGGGGGCTATCACTAGGTTTTCTTTTTAGTCCATCTTATTCATTCTGTACTTTGTGGTGGGAATTGGCTCTGGACGGTCTTTATATATACCCTTTTGTTTATTTTATTTCTATCCTTCTCCTGCTGCTCGTCAAGCTGCTCCTCCGACAAGGGCTTTGTTTATACTGTCTTTTCATCTTCCTCCATTTCTTGGTCAGCACCACGGTTCTCACTGTTTTCTGGTAGCGAGGGGAGGTGCACTACCGCTAGGAGTATATTGCAACTGCTGTCTGGCGCAGAATTCAGATACTCAAGTGTCATCACATATGCTATACGGATATACATTCTTGCGGTGAGGGTGGTGTTGCCGCCTTTCCCTCTTTCTCTCCGTCTTGCCTCTGTTGTTTGCTCAAGACAGTTCCCCCGCGAAAAACGGGAGATGGTGAATGGAATACCACAAAACGATTCAATCCGTAGATGAAAATATGATGAATCAAGTCCCAGTACGCAAAATGCCCCCTACCCACGCCCCCAGAGGGGTTGCTATTGGTTAGTTAGCGTGTTGGCCAGTAGTCTTGCCAGACTGGGAAAGCTTGGGATGTGTACTCGTATATGAACTCATGCGCAGTAATAAATACAGGATTGGTCATTCAGCACGTAACTTGGTTTTCGCATGCTCCTTGAGAATTTAAGGGAGATGTCAATAATTTTTTCCCACCAAATTTCGCACCATACAGTATCATAGCTTATCCAACGCTAACAGCCCCATACTCGACCAACATCCTTACCTCCCAGTATGAAGATCTTGGAGCAAGCTCTCCTTTACATTTTTCCGCCCAAGTCAGAGACATTTGGACTCGATTTCTGCTCTTCCCCTTTTTCCTTTCTCCCTTCTACCCATTTCGCTCAGCCCCCTCCTGTATGCTTCGTTGTTGGCAGGGGATACGGTAGGGTGGAAGAGTGGGTTCAACAAATCCGATCACACCTATATATTTCGTCAAGTTACATTTTTTGCCTTTTCATTGCACAGTATGATACAAGTATAGTACAAGTACATGATATTATGTGATATAGTAGACAAGCGTCCCGCTCAAAAAAGTCGTTCGGAAAAGAAAAGCCCCTGGTCCGAGTCACCTTCCACGGTCCTGTACTGTACCAGTACAGTATGCTTGATGGCGTGGCCAAGGTTAAGTCACTGCGTCTGTGATATGCGAGGGGAAAAAGAAAGAAAGAAAGCACGAGGCGGAACAAAAGTGAAATCAGAGTAAAGTGGTTGATAATTGAGGTGTTCGAGTTCACTTGACACCCCTCGATACATACAGTATGTACATTCAGATGGATTACGAGCACGATACCCAATAAAAGAGCTAGAAATGGTATTCGTATAATACGCATTCAACAATTGACCAATTCGACGTGGAGCTACTGCCCTACTAATTAACCGGGGGGTGCTTCGCCGTTCTTTCAGAATCACCATGATTACCACCTTACCTCCCGACCCATACCCTTTATAGCTCTAGTATGAGGAAATGTCACTTTTAGCTGTATAAAAATGACATTATTTGCACTTCTCCTTTCATCCATCCATCCATCCATCCACCCAACTCCTCTGAAAAAAAAACTCCCACAGCACCATCTACCAGATTCCCCTCGTATCCTTTTGTCCATATCGAGAAATTGGGCCTTCACTGCACACCGCTGACGCGATCATTAAACAACTAACCACCCTATCCCGAGCTCAATTGAACCGACCCAAGGAAACGTGTTAACAGCCCATACCTCCCCATCCTGTATTATGGATATCATGATATGAAACCTCGTATGGCAGCAAGGCCGGGGAGCCCCATATCCCTATCGATGAAGAATTCAACTCCTATGCTCCCGCTGATTACGACAGGGATTGATTGGTTCTTGACATATATATCAACCACTGCGCCAGCCAAGTATTTCACGAAATATTTTATCCCACTGTGAGCTGGATTTCAAGGCTTCAATGGGAAGAGTAGTATACCCTCTTCCTAAGCCGTCGGTACTTGTATATTGTTCTCCTTGGTCGCACCCCAGCCAGAGACCCCCCCAGCAATCCTAAACGGAAGTGGAACTTTGGACTTTCAACACTACCATACAACTCTTGTTATTAGAAAATGTAGGGATCTATGATAACAGGAAACTTTTTCTCTCTTATTCCCTGTCGAGTGAGAGATATCCGTGGATTCAGTTTTTCCCCCTTTTTCCCATCCTGTCTTCCGCCCTTCCCGGTTTTCCGGGAACGTCCCGTCGTTGCCTGACCTGACGTAAGGGCTAGGACAGTTTGATGAAAGAGAATGGGTTTTTACCAGATGATCAGATAGCTTTTTTTT
>QFET01004703.1:0-44888 GCA_003316355.1 Tuber calosporum
AAAACAGGAACGGAAGAGGGCAGCAAGGCAGGCTGTACGGGCAGCAAGAGTTGCCCCCAGGGCACCAAATGTATTGACTGATAATATAAGTCGGCTGGGTAGGGGTCAATCTTTTCCTTGGTGAGCGAACTAACAAATTCTACAGATGTCGCAAATAACAATTCACTGTGGTGTATTACTTGCCATCAGGCAAGGAGGTTGGTACACTTTGATCTGGATCACACGGGGGAACCTCTACTAGAATGTAGAGATTGTTTGGTTAGTATACACAGTTCAGGTTCAATATATCCAGGGATTTCTAAGCTCCAGCTAATACTCTATATGATATAGAACCCAATTGTAAGTAGGAAGATGGAATATTTACCAAATGAGAACAATACTGATAGGAAGTGTCATATTAGGAAGCAGAAGTGGCCAACCAACCACCACCAGTATTACCCGAACCTGGGATTATGCCAGCGCCTCTACCGCTACACCAATTGCAAGTTCTAGGTATTGTTTTTCCATGAAGGCAGGAAGGAATATTACTGATTCAAGAAAGGGGAAGGAGGGCAGAGTGAACTGCAACGGTGTGGGCGCTGTAGAAGGTGGAAAAACCTGGACGAGTGTGATCACGACCGGAATGGAAGTAGGCGTAAAGGGTGTCGTGATTACTTGGTAGGTCCAGTCTTCGGGAAGATGAAAGCGCAAGATGGGTTTAAGTATAGAGCTGACCAAGAGAATAATACCAGTCTGGGCAACGAAATGCGAGAAGGCAGCTGCGCAGGAGGGAGCAGGTAATACCAGCACCGCACAGGCAGAAGGGCTTGCTCTGGCATTGCCAGATCTGGATGATACGTATCCACGACCAAATCAGCCTGCGGAGAGAGCAGGACAGGTTATTCTGGGTACGCATTCACCCTTAGCCTCGATAGAGCATAGGGATCGTTGGACCATCAGCGACTTGGGTGCTATGCAGGTGGCCTGTCCGGGTTGCAATGCACTGCATTGGGCGAAGGAGAGGACTCGTGGCAGGGACCGGGGCATTGCCGGAAGCTTTGAATCATGCTGCAAACGCGGTGATTTAAAGGTGGAGAGGTTACGGGTACTACCTGAACCTCTGAACTCCTTGCTTACCGGTATAGATGGTCAAGCAAGGATGTTCCGGCAGAATATCCGCCGTTGGAATTCCCTGTTTGCCTTCACATCTACCAGGTTTAATATGGATGACCGCCCCACAGCAAATGGAACTGGGTTTCAACTCTTCCAAGTTCATGGGGCGGTATACCACCTACAAGGACCTCTGCTTCCAGTAGCTGGTCGAGATGCATTGTACTCTCAAATGTACCTGTACGATCCTGCCTTTGCAGCTGAAGCACGTAGTGCTAGGGCTCCGCAATTGGATGCTGCACTTATTACTTCTATTACCCAGATGATCCATGATAATTCGCCGTTCATCGAGCTGTATCTGACAGCCTGGGAGAGGTTCACACAGCTGCAAGATTCAGAACCCAATTTTAGGATTATTCTGGACCCACAGCTGAGATTAATTATAGAAACTGGTGCTGATCGGAGACGTGAAAATCTCCCCACTGCAAACGAAGTTGCCATGATCCTCCCTTCTGAATATGGAGAAGAAGGATTTCGTGATTTAGTATTAGCACAGAGATTAGTCGGTGAGATTCCACATCATGGATACACTATTATCAATCCTAACCATGCCTCTTATCTCCCACTGCATTATGTACTGCTGTTTCCTACAGGAGAACCAGGGTGGCATTGGGGAAGAAGACTGGAAAACCTAGGTGGCAATCGACAACGTGATAAAATGTGCCAAAGAGCCTTTTATAGATTCCGCCTACATTCTAGAAATGATGAACCATCCACCATACTGCGTGCTCAGAGACTGTTTCCACAGTTTGTTGTAGATGCCTGGGCTGTATGTGACCAGAACAAATTAGCTTGGCTCCGTTCTAATCAGTCACGATTCCGTGCTGAGTTGTATAATGGGCTAGCTGATATTTTACAGCATGGAGATGTCAATCTTGCTGAAGTTGGAACACGAACCGTGCTGCCATCCAGTTATACGGGTGGGGACAGGTTTATGCAACAGGTGTACCAGGACAGCATTGCTTTGGTTCGCCACTTTGGTAAGCCATCCTTATTTATAACCTTTACTCCCAATCCAAAGTGGATTGAGATAGAAAGAGAGCTCCTTCCTGGTCAAACTGCCGCAGATCGTCCAGATCTTGTGACTAGAGTTTTTCATTTAAAATTGCAGGACATGCTTGATCAGATTAAGCAGAAACACATATTCGGTCCTTGGAAAGGGTGGGTGTGGACCATTGAGTACCAGAAGCGTGGGCTTCCCCACTTGCATCTCTTGCTGTTCTTGAAGACCGACCCGCAATTCCTTACCGCTGCGAATATCGATAGGTTAATTTCTGCGGAGCTTCCAACTGGTCGTGAGGAGTTAAGTCAACTGTTGCGTACCGTAATTAAGACTACAACCGTACATACACAATGTGGCGGCGGTAATGGGCGTGCTTTATCCATGAATAACCTCAACCCCTCTCATGTCAACAAATGCCATAAAGGATATCCACATCAATTTCAAGATGAGACTGTCATCCCTGAGAATGGGTATCCCTTGTATCGGCGACGAAATACAGGCCAATCCTTCAGTATTCCAGTTCCTGGATCTGGAGGTACCTTGACTACCTTAATTGACAATCGTAGAGTGGTACCTTATAGCCCCTACCTGTCCCAACGATACAATGCCCATATTAACGTGGAGGTTTGTGGTTCAGTACAAGCTGTGAAATACATTCATAAATATATATACAAAGATGGCGACAAAGCAACCGCCGTCATTGATTCCGAGCATGATGAGATAAAAAGACATCTAAGCGGCCACTATATTGGCCCAACTGAGGCAGTCTGGAATTTGTTTGAATTTCAGAGACACCAGGAACAGCCCTCGGTGACCAACCTTGCCTTACATATGCCTGGTGAGCAGCCTGTATACTTTGGTGAATGTGAAAATGCAGAGGAACTTCGTGAGCGTATTGAGACCGGCATGACAAACCTTGTAGCATTCTTTGCCTATAATTTGCAATATGAAGATGGGAGACAATACCTGTACCAGGAATTCCCGGAACACTTTGTTTATGAATGCAAGGTGGGATGGAAGAAACGCCAAAGAGGAATGTCTATTGGTCGTATGTACTCTGCTAACCCTTTTATGGGTGAGAGATATTATCTTAGACTACTGTTGACTGTTGTCCGTGGCCCTTCAAGCTATAAGGATATAAGAACCGTTGATGGTACTGTATATCAAACATTTAAAGGTGCCTGCATAGCATTAGGCTTGCTGGAAGATGATGGTGAATGGATAGCCATGTTTGAAGAAGGCAGCCGGTTCAAAACTGGAAGTGCGCTTCGACACCTATTCGTTTGGCCCTTCAACATACAACTATTGTCACTCCAATGACTATTTGGGAACGGTTTGGCCCTAGCATGTGTGATGATTAACATAATTTTCTTGCAAGAAATACAATACCAGTACCACCTGGTGCGGCAGAGTTTAACGGTGAAAGACATCTTGACTATGGCCCTCACCTTCTCCAAAAATGGTTGGATGAATTTGGAAGGTCTTTAGTAGAGTTTGGATTGCCGGAGCCAGTTCTAGGCTGGGTTAATAATCATCAAGTAATACATAATCCAATTCTGGCGGAAGAATTGGCCTATGATTGTCAGGTGGAGAGTGAAACGTTTAATGCAATGAAAGATAATTTGAATATAGAGCAACAAGATTGCTTTGATACGATTGTAGCTGCTGCGGAGCAACGGCAGTTGAACCCACATGAAAATCGACGGTCAGCTTTCTTCATTCAAGGTCCTGCTGGGACTGGAAAAACCTATTTGTATAATTGCTTATGCAGTTACTTCCGCTCAAGGGGAAAGGTTGTACTTTGTGTTGCATCCTCTGGGATTGCTGCACAATTGCTTCCTGGTGGTCGTACTGCTCATTCAAGATTTAAAATTCCCTTATCTCCTGGTGCTGTTACCGGTTGCAATATCACTGTTCATTCAGCCCTTGCAATGCTAATTAGGCAAACAGCCTTCCTTATATGGGATGAGGTTCCGATACAAGATAGGTTCTGCTTTGAGCCAGTTAACATGACTCTAAATGATATCTTTCGCCTTAACGACAGTTCCCTCTTTGGTGGAATTCCGACTGTGTTAGGTGGTGACTTTGCCCAAATCCTGCCTGTAGTTAGGCGTGGTTCTAGGCAAGCGACTGTGCAGGCCTGTATTCAACATAGCTCCTTCTGGAATCACTTGCAAGTTTTACTCTTGAAAACCAGTATGAGGATTGCAGTTACTCCTGCTAAGCAGGTCTTTTTAGATTTTCTTGGAGACCTGGTTTCAGATTCTGCCTTGCGGGGTACGATTAAACTTCCAGAATACATTCGGAAAGTATATACGGTGGATGATCTTAGTGATCAAATCTATCCACGAAGCCTATTAGAGGATGCTGTAGTCTCCCACTGTGCCTTATTTGGAAGAGCTATCTTGGCCTTCAGAAATGATATGGTGAATGACTTCAATGACAAACTACTCGATCACATGCCTGGTGTAGAACATAGGTTTGAAGCAGCAAATAAGGTTGAGTTAAGTGATAATGCCGCCGCTGCTGATGCACCAGCAGTAGAATATCTGCAGAGTATTAACTTACCTTCCATTCCGCCATCCTCTCTGCGACTGAAGATTGGAGTTCCTCTCATTCTTATTAGAAATCTGAGTCCCAAACAAGGAATGTGTAATGGCACAAGATTGAGGTTGATCGGAATCAGTAGAAACTGTCTACAAGTCACTCTTCTGGGCGGCAAGTTTGATGGTGAGATTCGACTTCTCCCGTGAATTAAACTTACTACCACGGATGAGGATCTGCCGTTCATTTTAGAACGTAAGCAGTTTCCTGTACGCGCTTGTTTTGCAATGACGGTCAATAAGAGTCAGGGATAATCCCTGGAGAAGGTTGGACTAGATCTCCGCTCTAATGCCTTCACCCATGGCCAGCTCTATGTTGCACTGTCCCGGGTAATATCTTTGGATGGCCTTACACTTCTACCATCCAATGTGACTCCCACAGTAACGGAAAACATTGTATATCCCGAGGTACTTCTTTGATGGTATCAATGATAGTGTACAGGCCATTTTGACTTTAGGCCTGGTTAAGGATCATATTTGACATGATGACACTATTTTAACTCAGGAACTGGATCTAGCACCTATTAGTGCAGATGGTAGATTTGTTACTTCTGTTTGCTAGATAAACTAGGTAATATATATATTAAAAATGGGTTCCCCAGGCATAGAGTCAGAATATATATTCAAGTTAATAGATATGAAAAAGTGCAGGGTCCGGAAATGTGGGAAAGGGATACTAAATCGATAACCATAAAAGGTTTCTGCATATTACCCAGTGATACTCTATTGCAGTCTTAAAATTACTAACTACCTATCATCCTTGATACGCCTCAGATTGCGTTTTAATTTCATCCTATGTATAGCCAAAATCATGAACTCGACTTCGAGATATGGATTAATATAACACCTCTTGCAGTACCTTAGAATACAGTAAAAGATATGAATGAGGTTGACAAGGATTGCCGATTTTAAACTGCTGATATTAACAGAAGAGCAAAACCAATTTTGATATCAACAAGATAGCAAAAGAGTCAGGGTTGATGGACGCGGTTGGATAACAACTTAGACATATGGATGGGGAATTCATTTTCTAAAGCATAAAACTCTAGGGTATATTCTCCAAACTGGTTTGTTTTGCCCTAAAAACTACCTGTAGACGTTAATATAGGGCTAGCCAGTTTTACTTGTGCCTTGTCAAAAAAAACTGTCTTCTGCCTTTCTTACTTCCGTCCAAGGCAACTCCTTCACTCCTCAAACAAGCTATCATCAACAACATCAACTGCCCTATCGACATGTCAAAATCTACTGAAGTCGACAACCAAAACTTTGAGCTAGATCTCACCAGTGGTAAGTTTACTCCTATACTGTATAACTTCTTTCTAGCAGGGAGAGAGAAATTGACCCCTGTGTAGAGCCTGCAAATGCCTTCGTGTTGATCGAAGTTAGAGGTTTGACCAATACGGATACCCCCACGGAGCCAAATAGTGTCAATAGCGAGCCCTCCTTTAAATGTAAGTCAACTACCGCTGTTGAAGAATGGATTATTGGTAATACTTACTTGACTGCAGTGGCCACAGTACAGAGTCCACCCAAGGGGAACTCCACCGCAGCGTTCGATAACAAGTCTCCAAAAAGAACTCGCTTGAATAAACGACAAAGACAAAAGCCGCGTGCTTCGAGGGCAAATCAACCAAAGGTTCTGATTAGTGGCAAGCAAAGCGATAAACAACTGGTATGAACTTCTATTTTATGTTTAAACCTTTTCCTAAGTATGAACTTTAAGAGGGATGACAGTCATGATGAGGAAAATAGAAAAAAAAAGCAGAGGAGGGATCACAATATTCAGGTCGCAGGAGCTGGAACGTTTGGTTATATTGCCTTGGAAAACCACTACCTAAAAAAAGCTTCCATTGAGAAGTGGCTGGATGCTGCAATCAATGCTCTTGCGGACACTGGGTGTGCTGCCGTCGACGTCTCTTTCGATTCTGAACCACCTTCCAATCTCCTCACCTCTCAGCAAAAGAAATGGCAGCCATCTCTCCAAGTTCGCTTTTTGACCGAGAAGGACTTAGGAAGGTCTCTGGGGCCTTTAGCCCTTTTAGGAGAACAGGTAGTGGTTGTGAGATACCGTGGGGGCAAAGGATGTGTTTTTAAAATATGTTTAGGTACCTGGGGAAGCCAGGAAGAAAGGATGGTGGAGGCTTTTAAGATTCAGGCTAAAGCTGAGGTGAAGGCCTGGGGATGGCGTCAACTCTGTGGGACAAGAAGTGATTTGGTAATCCAGACTCTTTTGCCCTCAGGAATGGTATTGGTAACTTTGGAGATTGATGGGTGGAGGCTAAGGTGCTTTAGGGAAGAAGAACTTGTCTGTTGTTGCTGTGGACAAGCACATAGTTGCTTTGAATTAGAGAGTGGTTGTGGAAACTTTGAAGAAGGGAAAGGCCTTTGAACTTTGTTTTGTAACTTATACTAGGTAGTAATAGCTAGCCACCGTTAAGGGGAAATAAAAGTTTTTTATTTTTGATGGTTGAGCAAGGATAAGCAGTGAGTTGCAAACTGGGGAAATTACTACAAGTATTGTAATTGGAAACTGAAGGAGAATTAAAAGAGAGCAAGGGAAAGGGATTTTGAAATATAGACAGAGCATGAAAGCTACAGTGACTGAAGATTTCTTGCCAAAGAACAAAGTAAAGTAAGAGTCTGGTATTTCATGAGATATTTGCTTGCAGAGGACAAAGGGAGCAATAAGAGAAATCCAAGTAAAAGTAAGGAATTACTATCATATTGTTAACAAAGGTAAACAGACGCCAAAGTGCTTGAGAAAGATATTTTATATGAAAAGTGAAGGGAGGATATGTACCAGTTTATAATAAGAAAATGGTCTTGCAGAGAGGAACTACGATAAAGATAAGTCTGAGGTTTAGTAGAAAAAAGTCTTTTCATCACAGGACAAACAGGAATTAAATATATCAAGTGGTAGTGAATATATTTTCCCCAAGACATCAATGCCAAGTAAGAGCCTCAATCCTAGGTGAAAATATTTTGGCAAGAGCTGACGCCAAAAAAGAGCCACAAGCTCAAGTTGTGGTAAAAATATTTTCACTAAGATACCAATGCCAAATAGAAGCCTCAATACTAGGTGAAAATATTTTCGTAAGAGCAAACGCGAATAAAGAGCCTTCAGTTGTAGTGAAAATATTTTCAGCAAGACACCAATGCCGAGCAGGAGCCGCAAGATGCTTCAAAAATATATTCTGCAAGACAGCTATGCTAAGTACAAAACTCCAGCCCAAGTGAAAAATATTTTCATCCATACAGTAATGTTGATTAAGAGCTTCAAGTTGTAGCAAAATTATTTTCTCAGTGTCAAACATTGCTTAGGTAATAATTTTCGACTAGATCAAGGTCAATTTTCACTGTTATCAAATTTACTTCATTTTTCCGCCTCAACATTGGTAACCAATTTTGTTTAGCAACAATGAAGTTTCATCTACCATTACTATATACAACTTCCAAATTTTACAGCCGTAATACGCGGAAAACCACAAGCAATATGTCCTCGAGTCTCGAGCAGGGCTGCTAGTGTCTATGTACAAAAGGTCGGATGGAAAGGGAGACAAAGCGAAACAGCTGTGGGACGCATGTACTCAGCCAGTCTGTCACGGTTGGTCACTAAGCAAGCCAGAAGTTCGCAGGACTCATAGTTATGAGTCACAAGTTGTTGTATTTCGAACTATAACTCTTTAGAAGTCATGAAGTTTCACATGATGCATACTTGTACAATCATTGTTATGTTGTGATTGGTTGATCGTGCGCATGACTCACATTTGTGAGTCATATGATGTAATGATTTTCGCACATGACTCACACTATGAGTCATGGGTTTCGCGCATGTGACTACTTTAGGACACCTGACTTATTATATGAGTTATGATTGGTTGGCGCGCGACGCAGTTGACTCAGAGGGGTCAGCTGATGGATTTCATACTATGACTCACTATGAGTCATAGAGGTCGTGTGACTCACAGGTATGAGTCACCAGGGTTAGGGTTGAGGGAAGAGTGCCTATATAAGGACCTCTAGGCGACCTGTAGTTAGAACTCTTCATGCAACCATCTAAGTTCTTTCCTATACAATTACTTTACCTCTTTACCGTTTCATTCCTTATTGGAGTTGTGCGATAGGAACCATAGGGTTCAGCTATCAAGACAACGTAGGTATAGGCCTAAGAGCAATAGTGGAACTCCACCTAGTACTACTCGTTGCAATAGTACTCCTACCCTGGTGGCTGAGATTAGCGCCACGCCCCATACCGAACTACAACAACGGCCCGGTCATATTCATCCAACCCAAAGAGAAGTAGTTACCTGTTGCCGAACCAGCTTACCGCATAGGATCGTAACATTTGGTTGCGTTACCTAAGCAAGACCCAACTACAAAATGGCAGACTCTACAGACAATGACATCGACCTTACTGCGGGCGAAATCGATACCTCAACACTAGGCCCGGCACTGGAAGAAGCAATTAGCACAAACCTATCCAGAAGCCAGTCACAAAGAACCACAAGTCCAGTGACCTCTTAGCCGGCCTCACCAACAGGATCTCTGGAACCAGAAACCCTAAGACCAGAAAAGATGTCAGCACCGAGACCAGCAACTGTCGGTAGAGGAGCAAGAATTCAACTAGCAGGATTTACAACTGCACAGTTCCAAGAGATCGTGACTCTGATAAACAACCAGCGAGAAACAACCAACAACCGGATCAAAGTCGAGAAACCTCCTACCTTCTCTTGAACACGGGCCAAACTACGAACCTTCTTAGTGCAATGCCAACTATGCTTTGAAGCAACACAACAAACACGACATACGGAACGCATCACCTATACCCAGAGCTTGTTAAGGGATGCAGCAGCAAGCTGGATAACCCCATTTGCAGAAGGACACAAGCCGGAGACCTGGACTACATATGAAGATTTAACTACAGCCCTCAAAGACCAGTTTGGGGATGTGGATGCAGAAAATGCAGCTAGGACAAAAGTCGACCGCTTGAGGCAAGGCATGGAACCAGTTACGGAATACTGGAATGACTTTTGCCTCACAGCTACAGAGACGAATGAGGATGATGGTACACTAAGACGCCAATTCCTTAAAGGAATTAACCGAACGATCCTGGACGCATGGGCAGCGGACCACATGGTAGCGGCAAATGTCGTTGCCCTAGCAGCCTGGGCAATCGAAACAGAAAACCGTTCAACATGATCAAGAACCTTCAAGGAAAGAACAGTACCGTTATCCAACAACAGGAAACGCCTAGGAACAATAACGGAACCTGGAAGTCGGGCAACACTATGGAAACCCGAGGAGACCCAATGGACCTGGATGCTACCAGAAGGCGTCCACGACTAAACCTCTCACGAGCTGAGTTCACAAGAAGAAGGGACAACAATCTATGCCTAGGATGCGCCAGACCTGGGGACAGACTCAGTAATTGCCGAAATGCAAGAGATGAGAAGGACTATACTAGGCAGTTCAACAGCAAGTACAACAATAATCGCTTGAAACCACTAACCAACCTACATGAAATGAAGATCAGAGAAACACCTGTTGAGTCGGGAAACGAAGAAAGTCCCCAGTAAGAGATGGGCTGCGGGACATCAAAACCAAAACCATCGGAATCGGCAACATCTAGATGGCACTTACAAATACGGAAACATTGGAACAAGAAAAAGACCATGCCATGGTCAAAATGCGTTTACATGGCAAGGACAAGACAGTCATCATCAACGGCATAATTGACTCGTGCACTACAGAAAACTTTATTGACAAAGAATTCAGCAACAAACACGGCATACGAACAAAGAAAGAGCAAGAAATACGGGAAATCTACCTTGCGGAAGGGGAGCCGAGCGCTATGGGACCAATTACCCATATAGCGGAAGTACCTATGGTCATCGGCAGCCATAGGGAAGTGGCAACCTTCCAAATCGCAGATCTACCCAACCATGAGGCAGTGCTAGGGCTGCCATGGTTAAGAAGACACAACTCCAAGATCGATTGGGAAAGCAATAAGATCACGTTCGATAGCGAGTGGTGTACCAGAGTATGCCTCGACAGCTCGCCAGCAGTGGACTTAGTCCCTGAATCGGAAGCCCTGGAAGAGATCTAGGAGATACAGTTCTCCACGATCCAGGCCAAGGATGTCCAGAACATCAAAATCCAAAGATTGAGCAATATGGCCACACTCCCTACCCAGGGGTCAGCCAAGGCTGCAGGACATGACCTATATGCAGACGAGAGAATTACGATACCGGCAAAAGAACAAGGAATAGTCAATCCCGGGATAGCTATAGGACTACCTGAAGGCACCTATGGGCGGCTCGCTCCGCTCAGCGGATTGGCAGTTAAACACCAGCTTACTGTAAATGCTGGAGTAATCGACGCCGACTACACAGGTGAAATCAAAGTGGTCCTGGTCAACCTGGGAATGAACAGTTACACAGTTGAGCTGGGAGACCGCATCGCACAGATGATATGTGAAAAAATTGTCATAGGACAATGCGAAGAAGTGGAGCAAGTGGCTCCTACTAGGAGAGGCGCAGCAGGGTTTGGAAGTACGGACCACCCAAAACGCTAAAAGATTGAGATCAACGAGATCTCCGCTACGTCATTCGGAAAGTTCTACTGAAGAGGCAAAGTCACTGGAATCCTCAAGTGGGATTATAAAACAAACGAACCTACCAGGATCGAAAGGCTCAATGTCAGCACCGAATTGGCTATCAAGGCCAAGAAAGGACTAGAAAAAGACAAAACCTGAAACATTGTGCCAAGGGAATACCACCAGTACCTGGACATGTTCAAGGAAGAGGAAGAAACTCGGCTACCACCGCACCGACCAAAGGTTGACTTGGATATCTACCTCAAAAAAGGAGAAACAGTACCAGCAAGAAAGCTATACCCATTGGGCGAAAAAGAGCTAGAAGAACTAAGAGAATACATTAGGGTCAACAAGAACCAGGGCTGGATTCGAGACTCTTTTGCAAACGTGGGATCACCAATCCTGTTTGTTAAAAAGAAAGACGGCAAGCAAAGGCTATTCGTGGACTACCGAAGGCTCAACGAAGTCACCAAACGAGACCGATATCCCCTACCACTGATAGGAGAAGCCCTCAATAGGCTTAGAGGAGCCAAGGTCTTTACTAAACTAGACATCCGAAACGCGTATCACAACATCAGAATCAAACACGGAGACGAATGGAAAACTACCTTTACCACCAAATACGGAATATACGAATACACGGTCATGCCATTCGGACTCAAAAATGCACCTGCAGTGTTTCAGCGATGGGTCAATAGGATTCTCAGCAGGTTTCTGGATATCTGTTGTATCGTCAATTTAGATGATATTCTGATATATTCAGAAAACCTGGAACAACACCGAACCCATGTCAGGATGATTATGGAAGCCTTGAGAAAAGAAGCACTGACACTGAAGCCATCGAAGTGCGAATTTCACAAGGAACAAACCTAATACCTAGGCTTCATCATCGACAAGGATGGAGTCTGTGTTGATCCTATCAAAACAAAAGCAATATGGATATGGAAACCACCCGAAAATCAAGAAAGGAATACAGTACTTTATGGGATTCTGTAACTTCTATCGACGATTCATAGAAGGGTTTAGTCGGATAGCTAAACCACTCTATCAACTGACAAAGAAGGACTGCAAATGGAACTGGACCGAGAACCAACAAAAAGCATTCGATGAATTGTGCAGGCGACTTACTTCAGCCCCACTACTGGTACACTACGATCCAACCAAGGAAATCATGATTGAAACTGAGGCTTCAAAATATGTATGCACAGGCATTTTATCATAGAAGGTGATCGATGGAAACTGGAGGCCAGTGGCATACCGGTCAAAAACAATGACGCCCCTGGAATGCAACTACGATATCCACGACAAAGAGCTCATAGCCATTGTCCAAGCGTTGAAAGAATGGAGAAGATATGCAAAAGGAAGCAGACACCAGGTCCTGGTCCTCACAGACCATAAGAACCTGGTACCATTTACCACGACAAAAGAGCTTAACGTCAGACAAATCCGATAGAGCGAGACCCTCAGTCAATACGATATCAAAATACAATACCGACCCGGGAAGGAAGGGGGCAAACCAGATGCCCTTACTAGGAGAGCAGAAGATGTCCCGAAAAAGAACGACGAGAGGATCCAACAAAAACCAAGGATCCTACTCCCAAGCGAACAATACTTCAAAGCCATGGAAGTGGTCAAGCTTGTCGTGAAAGATTTTGGCATCTGAGAAGCAAGCACAAAAGACAGACAGATAAGAGCAATCCAGGAAGCCCTTAGGAAAGGCGAGAAAGAAATGAAAGGAGTGGCTCTAGAGGCATCTGAATGGAAGGAAGGATGCCTATGGCATCAAGAAAAGATTTGGGTACCGGAACACAAAGAGATTAGAACTCAAGTCATACGACAATATCACGATAACCCAGCAGTTGGGCATGGCGGAACCAGCAAAACTACGGAACTACTAACCCGACAATATTATTGGCCAAAGATGCAAGACGACATAAAGAGATATGTCAAGAATTGCGATACACGCCAGAGAACGAAAGCGGTAAGGCACGCGCCCTACGGACTACTACAACTGAACGAAGCGCCACACCAACTATGGAAATCGATAGCAATGGACTTCATCACGGACCTGCCGAAATTAGACGCTTATGACGCCATCCTGGTGGTCAGCGACCGCTTGTCAAAAATGAGCCATTTCATACCCTGCAACAAAGGATATGAACAACAAAGAATTTGTCCAGATATTCCTACGGGAAATATTCCGACTCCATAGACTACCAAAAGATATCATCACCGATAGAGGAACGCTATTTACATCAGACTTGTGGAAAGAGACTACAAAATCCCATGGAATTGAACGAAGATTGAGCACGGCCCTCCATCCTCAAACCGACGGACAAACCGAAAGGACGAACGGAATACTGGAACAATACATAAGGGCCTATGTCAACTATCAGCAAGATAACTGGGCGGAATTACTACCATTAGCGGAATTTGCATACAACAATGGAAAACAGGAAACCATTAAGACCACACCCTTCTGCGCAAACTACGGACAACATCCGGAACATGGGGCGATAGGCTACATGATACCTAAGGAAACAACGAAAAAGGAAGAGATGAGTTAGCTACACACTATCCTACGTCAGGAAATGGTCTGTGCACAATTACGATAAAAGGAAAACTACGATCAACACAGAAAACCCGATCCTAATCTCCAGTCAGGCGACATGGTCTGGGTACTGCCAAGGAATATCAGGACCACAAGACCATGCAAGAAGCTGGATTACAAGAAAATCGGACCATTCAAGATCCTTACGAAGGTGGGTACAAGTGCCTATAAATTGGCCTTGCCCCAACAGATGAAGGTCCACAACACCTTCCACATCTCACTTCTCGAACCATACCAAGACAATCAGTACCCCTCACAAATGCAATCACCACCACCTACAAGCAAGATAGAAGGAGAAAGCGAGTACGAACTCGAAGAAATCATCGATTCACGCATACACCGAGAACGCCTACAATACAGAGCCAAGTGGACTGGCTACTCACCAGAACACGACAAAACTTGGTACCCTGCGGAAAACTTCAACAATGCCAGCATCGCCATTGAACGTTTCCATCAGCAGTACCCAAGAAAACCCCGTGTGGGTTACAGTCAAAATCGAACCCACGAGGCAAGACCTAACGCTATTGGCTACAGACGAAGGTTGGGGCTATAGCCCCAGGGCTACTACCCCTACCAACCGCCATACGCTACTCAGGAAGAAAGGGAAAAGCAGGCAGCACAAAACGCTCTTTCGTGTACTGCCTGTTACGATGATTCCCGCAACACTCATTTACGCGACAAGGAAGGAAGCAATTGGTTTCCACGACAGCCCAAGTTGCGCAAACTGCAACAACCACACAAGGAGACATCCTGGAAACACTGTTTCAAGGACACTTGTCGTACTCACAAACACGACAAAAATGATGCTGGGTTTTACACAAGACGAACTGGGGAAGCGGCACCCCTTACGGAAAACGATGCACGTATTAGGAAAACAAAAACAAGAATGAGGACACAGTTGAAGGGAGAGGGGGGCGAAAAAAGCGAAATCAAGACGATCCCCGACGAAGAGAGTTTGCAACGAGGGTTGCAAGGGCTACGAGAACAACTTGGCACCGCCGAAGCCACAATCGAGGCCCCAAGAACTGATATGCGAACATATCAGAGAATCATTGATGACAGGGACCAGACTATTAGGGCGGCACACACCACCTTAGAGGAAGTCCGGAGGAACTATCAGTCGGCCGTACATCAAGTTTGGAAATTGAAAAAGGAACTGCGCAGGTTTGGAGAAAGCCTAACGAAGATCGGACGTTAAGCCTGCAGGGACTCAGGCGCGGGAGAGGGGAGCTAATGTCACGATTGGTGACTAAACAAGGCAGAAGTTCGCATGACTCATAGTTATGAGTCACAAGGTTGTTATATTTTGCACTATGACTCATGAGAAGTCATGGGGTTTCACATGATGCATACTTGTGCAATCATTGTTATGCTGTGATTGGTTGATTGTGCGAATGACTCACATTTGTGAGTTATATGATGTAATGAATTTCGCACATGACTCACACTATGAGTCATGGGTTTCGCGCATGTGACAACTATAGGACACATGACTTATTATATGAGTTATGATTGGTTGGCGCGCGACGCAGATGACTCAGAGGGGTCAGCTGATGGATTTCATACTATGACTCACTATGAGTCATAGAGATCGTGTGACTCACAGGTATGAGTTACCAGGGTTAGGTTTGAGGGAAGGGTGCCTATATATGGACCTTTAGGCGACCTGTAATTAGGACTCTTCACGCAACCATCTAAGTTCCCCCCTATACAATTACTTTACCTCTTTACCGTTTCATTCCCTATTGGCGTTGTGCGATAGGAAGCATAGAGTTCAGCTATCAAGACAACGTAGGCATAGGCCTAAGAGCAATAGTGGAACTCCGCCTAGTACTACTCGTTGCAATAGTACTCCTACCCTGGTGGCTGAGATTAGCGCCACACCCCATACCGAACTACAACAACGGCCCGGTCATATTCATCCAACCCAAAGAGAAGTAGTTACCTGTTGCAGAACCAGCTTACCGCTTAGGATCGTAACACAGTCCCTTTATGGGTGTGAGATACTATTTCCGTCTACTGTTAACTATAGTGCGGGGAGCCACAAGCATTTCCAATTTACGTACAGTTGATGGTGTGGTGTGCCCAACATTCAATGCTGCATGTATTGCCTTAGGTCTATTGAAAGATGATGGGGAGTGGGTCGCACTTTTTAGGGAAGGCGCTCAGTTCATGACTGGGAGTGCACTGCGACTTCAATTTGCTTTATCCCTTTAGCATACAAAAATCACTAATCCAGTTGCCATTTGGGAAATGTTTGGAAGAAGCATGTGTGATGATGTTCCTCATCTGTTGACAACAGGAAGAGTTGCTGTTCCCTTTTGTGCAGAGCAAATTAAAGATGTGATTGACCTTGACTATGGTCTTTACCTGATTCAAGAGTACTTGAAAGAATTTGGAAAAAGCCTACTTGAGTGTGGTTTACCAGAACCAGTCCTCAATTGGACAACTCAAGATAAAGCAAGTAATAACATGGTAATAGAGGAAGAGGTATCTTATAACCAAGCAACAGAACAGGAAGCTTATGATAGAATGTGAGCACAGCTGAATTTGGAGCAATCTGATTGTTTTCAAGTTATTATAGCTGCTGTTCATCAATATGAGCAGAATCCAGATGCAAATTCTCCATCAGCATTCTTTCTACAAGGTCCTACCCCAACAGGAAAAACATTTCTGTATAACTGCTTATGCAGCTACCTGAGGGCCAAGGGAAAGATTTAACTCTGTGTTGCATCATCTGGTATTACAGCTCAATTGTTACCAGGTGGGCACACTGCACATTCAAGGTTTAAAATTCCCTTATCCAATGCTGGCAATCTGGGATGCAATATTTCCAGGAACTCTAACTTGGCTCAATCGATTAGGAAAACTCATCTAATCTTATGGGATGAGGTACCTATGCAATACAAGTCCTGCTTTGAGACTGTGAACTTGACCTTGAATGATCTTTGTGGCACGAGTGATAGTGGGCTGTTTGGTGGAATTCCAACTGTTTTAAGTTGTGACTTTGCTCCAATTTTACATGTTGTAAGACATGGTTCAAGACAGGCAACAGTTCAAGCCTGTATTCAGTATTGTTTCATCTGGAACTGCCTACAAATATCAAGCCTGATAACAAGCAGGAGGATAGCTCCTAATAGAGCTAATCAATTCTTTATTGACTTTCTTGAAAACCTGGTTACAAACCCAACCCACTATGGGAAGATTCAATTTCCACCTTTTATTCGCAGAGTTACCACTATTGATCAACTATGTCACTACTTATATCCACCAGCACTATCACAGGAAGCTGTCACATCTCATAAGGCTCTTGATGGCAGAGAAATTCTTGCATTTATGAATGACACAGTGAATGATTTTAATGACAAACTTCTGGACAGAATGTCTGGTACCGAATATCGTTGTAAGGCTGTCAATACTGTAGAATCCAATGCAGATAGTACAGTAGCTGAACACAATTCTGTGGAATATTTACAAAATATTAATATAGCTGCTCTTCCCCCATCCTTTCTTAGACTCCCTATTGGAGTACCACTAATTTTACTTAGAAATCTTGGCCCCAAGCACGGAATGTGGAATGGGACAAGGTTAATACTGTTAGGTATTTGTCGTAACTGTTTCCAAGTTGCGATTCTGGGAGGTAAGTGGGATGGTGAGATTCGCCTCCTACACGGAATCAAGCTAACAACTACTGATGAGGATCTGCCCTTCATTCTTGGACGTAAGCAGTTTCCTGTCTGTGTTTGCTTTTCTATTACTGTGAATAAGTCACAAGGGCAGTCCCTGGAGAAGGTTGGTGTGGATCTCCACACTGACGCATTCACACATGGACTGCTCTATGTTGCACCTAGCCGGGTGACCTCATTGGATGGACTTGCTCTATTGCCATCCTGTGACACTCCAACTGCTACAGAAAATATTGTATACCCTGAGGTGCTTATCTGAAGGCATCAATGAAGGATTACTAGCCTTTAGGATATCAGTGCTGTTTCAGAATCATATCATGCCCTATGATAGTTACTGAATCAAGGAGCTGAGTCCAGTACAGCTTCATTGCTGTTAATGGTACATGTATTTCAATTTGTTCAATCTTTGTATAAATATCTACTTTATTGAAAGCCAAATAATATGTATAATGATGATTGATATATCCTTCAGGTCTGAAGGAGGGCTGCAAGTACCGTTGTCCTACACTACTACTGCTCTGACTACCACTACCACCACCACCCTCCTTCAAACTTCGAGTAACCCTATCACCTCCACCACCACCTCCACCATCCCCATTCTCCTCTTCTGCTATCCCACTATATATATTGATTTTGCCACATAAGCAAAAAGTAAAAAACAAAAACAAAAACAAGAATATCTCTTTCACATATTCTATTTTCACTAATTAAAAAACAACTAATTTAAAATAAAAATAAAAACAAAAACAAAAACAAGGAAATAACTGAATCAAATAATGAAAAAATGTAAAATAAGAATAATAAATGTAAACTAAATACAAATAAAATTAAATAGGTAATGACTCAAGAGTTTAAAGTATCAAACTTTTTGAAAGCATCTGGTTGACAAATTAAATTTAAATTTGAGAATTACATTAATATTATTTTCAATAAATATAGGCCAAACTTTTATAGCCAATTGATACTACTACAGAATGCTGTATTGGAACAATACTAAGTACAAGAAAATCTTGGATTCAATATTCTTTACCATTGTAGCAACAGGTAATATTTCTTGCATTCATATTTAGAAATATCCATTTGACAGATTCATCCAATTTGTGTCCTACATGGCATGTTTATTATCAAATATGCAACTATTTTTTATCTTTTATCTTGAAAAAAACTAAAAATAATTTGAACAAATAACCAAACATATATGCAGTAACTTAGAGATAACATGAATGACAGTTGTAATCGGCATCAAGCAGCTGCTGTTTGATTTATATGCTACACCAATTATTAAAAGTCAACTATACCTCTGGGATTATTGGTACCACCTTTAGGGTGTATTTGATAAGCGGCTATGAGAGGACATTATTAGAGATTTACTACCTGTACATTTCATCCCACGACTGGTTGAGCCTCATCTTGGCATAGAGAATGTTATTTCTTTGCAGTTGACTCTTTCACTATTTATATTATCAGACTACAACTTTGTTAATTTTGCGTTTATTTTTCCTTCCTCCTCTGCATTCTCAAAATTACCTATTGTGTCTCTAACCAATTTCTCCTTTGCTATCCACTCATCCTCTGCCACTCTCTTGCTTTAGAAAAAGGCCCTGCTCTCAAACAGGTATTTCTTGCCTTTAACCAATATCTTTTTTCATCTTACAAGTTTGAGACACAACAATTGCAAGCTTTTGACTGTTAAAGCGAGGCAGACGAAAAATGCTAGAGTGTTGTCGATGCAGGCATGACAAACCTGGAGCAGTTTTTGACGGTGACCTGGCATGAGCCTAGACCAAAACCTGCACGTGCTGCTGGGTGAGTTATGTATCGTACATCTTGGAATACCATATGGAAAACCCTTTGCTAATCTGTATTATATATGAGAAGGTTAAGCGAAAAGCCACTAGGCAAAAGGTACCGCCTGCGGCCAAGGTGGTCCATTGTAGGGAGGAGGAACAGGAAATAAGTCATAAAGTTGTAGATAAGTACAAATTTAAAGATATACTATATTTGTATACTGATACTACAAAGTGTCTGATGTAGGAGTATGTGAGAAGAAGTGCTAGAGATGTGGAGAGATGAAGGGGCTGCGAGAGTTTGATGATGATGAAAATGGCTATCTTCTTGACTTTAATTATTCTTGCTTGGTAAGTTGTTTCCAAGGTTAAAACAATTCAATTAAATTGATATCAGAGAATGATCTGAGTGGAACATCTTAGAGATAGCGGAAGAGTGAGCTGGCTATGGATAGAGGGTTCTGATGATAGATGGTGGCAGGGTCCCAAGGGAGAACCTGGAGGAAAACAGGATGCGAAAGAACCAAAAGGTACCGAAAACAAGAGTTTCATAGCTGGTTTGGAATCTGTGTTTGGTATACCGGATAGATTTAAGATCCAAGAAGATACCCGTGATTGATTTCAATCAAACAAGCTGTCATGATATATGAGGTAGTGGGTTGTGAAGGAGAAGATGCAAAGGATCCAAGGTAGGGAGGGATATAGGAGATTTTGGTAGTGATGGAACGAGAGGTATGAGGTTAACAGGTAGGACATGTTTGGTATGTTGTTTGTAGAAAATGAATAATTGGAGAGGTCAGGACATAATAAGGGAAAATAATAAGGAATAATATGTGAGTAGGCAAGGGAGAAAGAGAGTAGAGAATTTGTTCAAGCAGAAGTCTATAGCCGAAATCCGTGAGTTTTTCTTTCAGAAACACTGGAGGGAGGAGGATGAGGAGGGCAAGTTCCTGCGGGCTCTGGTCATAGGTTGATAGTTCTGTTTATCAAAGGATCTTCAGAAGAACCAAGAACAGCGAGAAGTATGGCTGAGGAGGAGGGAGATCTGGTTATACCTAATCTATGAGGACAGGACGCAGCGGGGTTGCCACTTCGAACAAATCTCGCGTTTGTTCACTAGAGTCCCTGATGGAATATGAATGATCTTGGGAGGATGGACATGTGGTTCAGAGCCTGCCATGAACTGCACTAGATGTCAGAGTTAGCACCTCCCCAAACGCCTGGGCATGAGGTTAGCTAGGAGTCATGCTGCAAGCATGGAAAGGTGCAGACGGAGGCGATGAGTCCACTGCCAGAGCCCCACAATGCATTAATGTATGGGCTTGATACTCAGTTCCTAGGATTCCGAGAGTGACTGTATAGGTGGAACTAGCTTTTTGCCTACACCAGCATGAAGTTCAATATTGAAAATCAGACGGATGAGATTGGTGGTCCATTTCAACTGTTGAGGGGCATGGAGAACTGTATCATAGGCAGGGCCCCCTGGTGCCTGCCCGGATTTTGGCTCAACAGCCACGATCCCCAGTTGCCACCATGCTGACTGACTAGAGGCACTCTGAATGAGTGCCCGATAGCTCAACAATAATGTCTTACTCTACAATAAATCTGCCATAATTTTCACTTATAATCTAATAATAATACATTCTCCTTCTGCTCAAGGACTTAGTTCCTTTAGTCAATATCATGATCAATCTCTCTTAAATAATGTCAAATATTAAGACACCTTAAACATTTATACAATGATAAACCTTTACCCTTTAGGTTGGATAATAATAATCCCCTCTCTCAGTATTTTTAAAACTTTAATGAATCTCTTCCATTTTAGTATGAACTTAGATAAATCTCCCTCATGGAAGTCTATACTATAATTTATTCTTGTATAATTAGTTCATACTATATTTAATAACCTAGTACCAAATCTGAGATCATAGTTCCTCTACTATCATTCCTCTTATGAAAGTTTTCAAAAGCTTATTATCATATTCACGTTTACTATTACACTTACCTCATAAGTTCTCAATGCAACACCGAAATACACCAACATCGAAAGAGCCTAATAGAGCAACTAGAGCACAAATTGAAGAATCGATCTAAATTTTGACTGCAAGAGTGGATGAATCTCCCAATATGGCTGCAGTGGCTAGGGAGTTCAACCTTCTCTCATAATGATTATAAGCAGGCTGGAATGGCTTATGATGATAGTATGAGAGACCGTCAGGCAATACAAAACTCGATGAGGAAGAAGAGTGTGCAGTTTGCCAATACCTATTCTGGGTTAATACGATAGTGGAATCAGCTCTGCTACAAATGGTTGCTGGCTGTACTAATGGTATTTTGCTTTGTAGGCATTCGGAAGATAACCAAATAGCTCTGGTTGTTGGATAATATTGGGTTCGCAGATTTCCACAAATGCATGCCAAGGACTATATTTTAAAGCTACGGACTATCATTGCTGAACGAACAAACTGACATAATTATAGATTAATATGAAAATTGGTTCACCAGCTATTATGGTACTTGTGAGTCATTTAGGATTTAACCTTGTACCTAGTATAATTTTGATGTAACCTGGTTCCGAGTTGGAATTGGGTAGGACCTATGGATTGTTACCCGAGATCTGAATTACAGACATATATTGGTAGTTCAACTGGTCGCATATTCAGTATTGTCTGTGAGTCTAGTAGTCATTATCGATATGTACTACCTACAATGATTACTTTCTCTGCATTTATCCCACAGAATACTAGTATACAGAAACTGGGATTCCAGGTAATTATTGGTTTAAAGTATCTAACACTAGACACTCCCAAGATCATTTACCCCTTCAGGGGCTAGTGCCTCCCAAGTGGATTTCAGCTAGAAGACAAAAGGACACATGTCGACTACTCCTTCTTGATGGGGATTGCTCAAATTGTACCTGCAAGTTTATTAAGTACTCTTATAAGTACAAGATATTTCGCTTCTGCCTACCTCCTGATACAAGTCATCAGTTACAACCACTTGATGTGATAGTGTTCCAACTATACAAACGGTAATGCCTCCATAGGGGTATCCTGCACCAAGAGGAATTAGTCAGGGTAAGGCATAACCATTGTAACTCAGATCCCAAAATGTAGGGACTTGAAGTAAGTATTGATACTGGAGATCTCAATAAGTTGTTTAACAGGAGTCAATTACTATATGGCTAGACTTTTACTATGTCCTAGACTTACTTGATGTAGTTTCGTGCGTACTGAAAAGAATTAACTGTTTAACCAAGTATATTGAAAACTCAATCTGGTGAAGTCTGCCCTGTCCAAGGTCCAGCGGGGCAGTCTGAAATACATGATAACCCTTTTTCTACACTGAGCATATCCTTCCTTTTGATTTCTAATCAATAGATATACCTGAGCTCAGCTAGTAAACTCCTCTAATAAAACAAATGCCTTATCCACCTAACCTGTACAGCAAAAAAATTATTTATCATCCTGATACATAAAGCCTAATATAAAACATATTGGGTATCAGCCTGATACATGAAACTCAACTTAAAACAAACTAAGTATCAAACCATAGTTGAAACCATTCATAAAACAAACTAACCCCTCACTGGCCCTGCTAGTTTCCATTAGCCTTGTCAGCCTTAACAATAGTAACCAATACTGGTATCTCAAAGACTACCATAGCGAGGCAATTAAAGTGACTACCTGAACTAGATGTACAGACTTGGATAAAGTTGAGTTTCAAACTGCTATCGACTCTATTCACCAGCAAACCTTCCAAAACTCCTTTATTGGTTCTGCCTTGCATGCGTCTGAACCTGTTCCCTATAATCTAAATATTGTGCACACCAAACTATGCGAACCTTTTTGAAGTTGAAACCCCACCCAGGAATCATTCTACCCTGAGCGACCTTCAACACCCCTCATTTTTTGTACTCTCAAATTTCAAGGTAAAGAGATACAAAAATTAGCTCTGGATATGTTATATAATTTCCAGATACAAGTCCATACACTCCCGAAAGTTGGTATGCTACAAGCCATATCAGGAAAGCAAGCTATCGATGATCTTGCAAATACCAAGGCAACAGAGAAGGTGAGTGCAGCCAGGAAGAAATTTGTTGTATGGTTCAAAAAGGAATTGTGCTTTATGCCCATGAAGCACAGCATATGATCTAGTAAAAAGAAGTATTGGAACTTCAAAAAGAAGAAGCATTACTGTCTTGTACCCAGTCAGCAATGAAAAAGGCTATTTGTGCAAAACGACAGCTGTTTCTGAATGTATTAAGAAGTTTGTGGAAGATCATGGTAGATTTGAGAATGAAGAGGAAAAAGCTAAGAAAGGTTTTGGGTTTGGATATTCAGGAAAGAGGACAGCAATGTCGCCATTTAAAATAAATTGTAATTGTTTTGTTACTAAGGCCCAGTTCGGCAAGTTACTAATATAGGATAAAACTGACTTTTATAGCTTAAATTTTAGCATAATGAAGTTTTTATATAAGGGGGGTGTTCGGAGTGTACAAAAATGTTGCAATATATCTTTTTTGTGTTTAGAAGATATTTTTACTCTATATATTTATTGTAGAGCTAGGTTTGGAATCATGAAATATCATGCAAGTTGTTGAATATTGTAAAAATTTTATAATATTATTGAGTGTTAAAAAAGAACTCAGAACAGAGAGAATTTTATCAAGCAATCCTCAAACCATTCTCACCTATTTTCATTATAATGGAGCAACTCATGCCGCCTAATATCTAAAGAGCAGAAGACCATGTTTCAGACAGCTGAGTATCAGTTGGAAACCACTCCGAAACCGACTCCGAGTCTATTAATACTATCTACACTCTCATATCGAATACATTTATTTACTTCAACTAATCAATAATTTTGGTGAAATTATTGGCAATCAGTTCGCGCTAGTAAGACTTCGTACCTCCCTTCTTACTGGTGATGCTTATAAGAAAGAACTTATATCAGTACATAAAAGAGAGTACCGGTTCCATGAAGTGTTCTGCATGTCCAGAAGAGTGTTTTTTCAGTTGTGTGATTTGTTAGAAAACAATGGTCATGTGAGAAACACCCTTCACATAGCAGTTTGACAACAAGTAGCTATATTTGTTTGGACTATATCACATAACAGCTCAAACTGTAGTATACAAGAACGATTTCAGCATATTGCAGATAGTGTTAGCCGGTAAGCTTCTAAAGTTTTTACTTTTTTCAATTGCTTATTCCTTTCAGTTGAGAGTTGTTGAAAGTTAATTGTATTGTGAATAAGATATTTTAATTGTGTTCTTGAGAGTTTGACCACAATAGCGGACAACTTAATCAAGCCTCCAATAAATGAATATCTATACGAAGTTTATCGAAACCCAAACTTTTAACGATTTTTCCAGGATGTAAAGGGTGAGATTGATAGAACACATATTACGGCTGATGTTCCAAAGGTCTAGGTGGCCAGCTTTCGTAACTGCAAGGGAATGATCTCTCAAAATGTGTTTGAAGCCAGTACCTTCTGCATGTACTTTTGCTTTATATATTCTGGATGGCAGGGATCGGCTCATGATGGGAGAGTGTTTAAAGATGCTTTCACAAAAGGATTTTGCGTTCTTGAGGCCAAGTACTCTCTTGGTGATGCGGAGTATCCTATGAGTAGTAGATGCTAAACTCTAAACCGTGGTGTGAGATATCATTTACACGAGGACTATCAATTACATAACAAGTAAGTTCAGATCAGCTCTTTTAACCAAGTTAAAAAATATAAATAAACTTCTGAATTGAGCTAAGTAGAGTAAATTAAATAATAGGGTAAGAATTAAAGACGAGCTTTTCAAGCTTCATTATTCTCAATTCAGACATGCGATTCAGCGAACTTTTGGAATTATTAAACGTCTGTTTTCTATTCTGCTAGGAGGGATGGAGTATCCCTCGGTTAGCCAAGTAAAACTTCTAGTTGCCCTTCTGGGCTTGAATAATTTTATTCGCAAAGAATCCCAGGAAGTAGAGCATGTTCTTGCTTCTTACAAGGAACCAGGTTTGATCTCACTTGCATTCATATTCTATTTGTACTAATGTCCTATTTTGCATTAAGTTTATTGCTAACATTACCAAATAGAGATAGTTCACAAAGAGGGCTAGGGTGGTCATATATTGGAAAGAGATATGGGGAGCTGGAGTGTATGAATACTGACTATAGAAGTCAGGAAGTAGCAAGCATGCCAGTAAATACTGGTGCAAGAGCTATGATGGAGATTAGAGAGCAAATAGCGGACCATATATGATGTAATTATCAGTTGTATCTTGAGCAACATAGATCACATTAAGAAGTTTGAACATAATGGTAGCTTGTGATAAAAGAAAAAATAAATCTAATTGTAAATTAGAGATAGGAGAAAAAAAGTAATACAACCTAGGATAAACAGTATAGCTTCCAAAGAGTTCCATTACATCTCAATCTGTCCTCTAATCTATGCATCTCTAACTATCCCAGCTGATAGTTCAAAAAACGCACCAGCTTTTGCCCTTTCCCTAAAAACAGAAACAAACTTCACCAATTCCAGTATCGATAGTTTATCACAGTAACTCTCGTCAAGAATCTTAATAGCCCGTTCACGTTTTGACTAGATATTATATTCTCTTTGGTGAATAGCTTCATTTCTTACTTGAGGAAGTGCTGTACTCAATAAAACTTGTGTAATATTTGTTTGCCGAAGGTGCTTACAAACTGGTTGTGATATGGGAAAACTATTTGGGGAAGAGAATTCATATGTGAATTTACAAAGTCTTTCGTTGATCGACGATGGCGTAAAGAACTTGATCCTTATTGACTGAAATTGCAGCAGCGTGCTGATTCTCATACTAAGGATTTCCCTGCCCATCCTGGAAATCAAAGTTAAGAGGTCTTAACCGATCTTCTACAGTATTTGATTAGGAAACTACTGTTGCCATCCATTTAGTCGCTCCAGTTTGAAAACCCGTGCCTTTCTCCAAATCAGACACAAGAGAGGCTGTACCATCAAATTGCCAGAAGCTCGCACTCCCATAAAGAGACTGGCTAACAATTCATACAATGGAAACCCTTTTTGCTGTACTTTGTCGCCTCTTTATGACTTTATCAAATAATTCAAACTAATTATATTTTGAAAGTCTACAATAAACCAATAACTTAACTCTAGGTAAACTCACCACACCTCAGATGCGGCAGTTGGCAGACCTCGAATATTCTTCCACCCAAACCCTGAATTTCTTGAATGGCATAAACAATATCAAACTCCTTCTTAAGCTTCATATTTATCTATACTCAACTTATCGTATACAAAAATATTCCAAGAAATGGAACTAGGTTAATTGAATTTAAAAATTATTATACCTTCCTTACTTTTTTCCTGAGCAATAGTGAAAGGTTTATTGCTACCATCCTTATAAGTAGTATTTAATTCTCTGACAACATTCAACCAAACTGATTTCAAGATACGATTTTCCCCACGATTACCATCTTCAACATGTCTCAATAGAGCCTTATCAGCATCAATTCACATTTACACCCTATACCTCATAAGGTATATGCGGTATAGGAGCCCAAAATTTAAAACTCTCCTTGATGTAGAGTGTGTTCAAGCCTTTGGATACCATAAATGAGGCAGAATTATCCCCTGCGTGCCAATGCCACATGCCTTTCTCCGATTCGCCATTAGTATTAAGACTTTCAATCGCTCTAATCACCTGTTGCCTGGCATGCCGTGACATCCTCCAGTCTGCCATGAAATCTGTGGATTCAACTTGCGAACCCACAAGTGATCTGTCTTTTCGCTCTCTTCATGGAGTCATCTTGACCCGCAATATCCTCAATCAGCCTTATCACGCTTCATTCTATTTCCCTCTCCTAACTCTATTCAGACCACAACTCACTTTACTAACCTCGTATTGACCCTCTTCACCATTCTTCGTCCTCCATGGGACCGCCAATGTCGCATTAGTATTGTTCATCAGCCTAGTTGATTACTCTTCCCTAGGTTTCCCTAGTGGGTATTCTAGGCTTTGCTGCTCACATAGACTCTTTTGTCTATACGACAGGATCCAGTCTGCCTCCTTTCGGTCCCCTACCTGACGAATTGCATTCCAATACTTCATTCCTATGCACTCTTGGTTCATATCTGTAACAGGCTCTAGCATGTAGGAACGGTTATGTAATAGAATCTAAGCCGTTGCCTGCTATCACTTTGGTATTTAAGGGAGACCTGATAAGAAGCGAAGACAAGGGTAGTACAATTGAATAGTTTATAGAGCGAAGGGGAATAATAGGATTACCGTTCAACTAAGTGTATTTACTGTCTAGGCATCTGTGTGAAGTCTCATGTCTCCTGCTAGTGAGGAAACCAGTCTTAAATACATGAAATCTTTACTAAAAGAACTGACACTCTCGAAACCCGCAGCTACTATCATGACCAGTGTAAGTACAGCTACTGGAATCCGGTGGCTCTGGCGGAATCCTGGAGACTCTGGGGATTTCCCACAATACTGTCTCTATCCTACCGCCGGTATAAAGGACCTGTTCATTCTCTTAGGACTCCTGGGGCACAATCCTGGTAATCCTTCATAGCATAGAGCAATCAGAGCGCCGGAATATAGAGATTCCGGTAGGGAAATCAACTACTAAAGATATCAAATCCCAAAAATGTAAACTGATAAAGTAAAGGCTAACGAGAGTGGGAATAGAGGTACCGGAACATGTACATAAGTTACATTCTCCTAATCTGAACAAAACTGATCTTCTACTAATGTCATAGGCCTCATCGCCGCACTCCCAAGGGCACATTATAGAATCATCATCAGTGTTGAAGTAGCTATCATCATAGCCTGTAGAATCGAATTCCTCATCGTTATAGTACTGCCAGAAATAATTGGGTACTATGGTTCTCAGCCAACGGATTGTAGAGACCTCCATTGGCTCACAAGAGGTCCTGAAATAGTGGGAGGTGATCTTAGGCATCGGTTTTGTGCAGGGGCTTTCTTTCCAATATTGTGCTAATATTTTCATTGAGTTCTCCAGGTTCTTGATAGGTTCTATAACAGTCCTCTGACCTTTAATACCCTTTCCAGTGTATCAGGAACTCGACTCACTTGTTCTCTAGGTGTGCATCACGAATCTCCTCGGCTTCCTATTCTTCTGCTTTGTTGATGAGTATAGGGGCCGGCCAATCCATCCTCCTGGATGGAAATCTATTGAGCTCGTTCTTATGGTATACCTTGAGGCATGAGATGTGAAAGTAGGGCTTCTAGCAGTCTATTCTCTTAGGCAATTCAAGCTTGTAGTTATCACTAATAGGCGGTTCCACTCCTATTTCGCTGTCGCTCATAGTCGGCGAAGCAAGTGTGACGCGAAAGCAAGAGTGACGTGCCGGTCTTTCTTTTTTTTTCGACTCAAGAGACGCTTACATAATACTAGTTTTGAACTGTGTATGGGAATAATAAACTCACTTAGACTGATTATACAGCATGTTTTGTTGCTTTCAATGGCCTAAGAGAGTGTGTATAGAATCACTAACACACTATACTAGTATACATAGTTTCAATTTAAAGATACAAAGTTGGCATTTCTCATAATAGACTCTGAAGAAATACATGAAGAATCAGAATCAGATTCACCAGCAAGGTCCTCTCCATCATCCACTATAAGACTACTTTCTCCACCAGCAGGTTCTGTACTATATCTTTACTCTGCTTCTCTCCTGGTAGTATAAATCTGAACATCTGCTCCTAGAGAAGCTAGTGCAAGCAATTCAGGATCTACTATGCTTGTAGTGCTTGCAGATGTTGGCTCGAGTAACAATAAAGCATGCAATAAATCAGGAGGAGCTTGCAATGATTCAAGATCTTCTGGACTTGGATCTCTCTCTGGATCAGGAATTGCCACCAGCATCTCAGCTGAAACAATTTCACCCCTTGCCTGAATGGCCTTTACTTGTTTCTTCCTCTCCTTCTCAGACTTGCAAGCATTTATACCATGACGGTTCAAAGAAGCTTTGGCTTTATTGACTGCAATTTGAATTGCCTTTTGAGCTTTCTTAATGGCAGTAGCTCTCTCCTTCTCTGCCTTTTCCTGCTGTTTAAGCCTTGCTGATTCAACAGGAATCACACCTCCTTTTTGAACAACTCGTCTCGATTTGCTTTTGCGCTTTGCCGTTTCCTGCATCGGCATTTGGACCATCTGGTATGACTGTTGCTGGAGTTCTGCTTGTGCGAGAGATATCTGAGTTCTCTTTGCCCACTGTTGGAACCTGGCTTTGGAGGTGGGACTAAAGCTTTTGGAACTATCAATCCACTCTCCAATCCCTTTCTGACACTCAAAATAGTTACTGGGAAGTGTAGGAAGCTCCAAATCACCACCTTCCTCAACTGAAGGTCCTTCCTGGGTAATGGATGTGCTATCAAGTTTCGGACTAGGATCTGATTCTTCTCCAACATGTTTCCCCTTGTTGTAATAACACATTTTCTTCAAGGCTAGCTTGTAAGACACAGGAAACATTCCTGAATGGCAAAAGGAATTCTTGATGGTATACGGCTGAAAGGTCTGCTCACGTATTTTGCTCAAGTCGCGGAAAAATGACGAGATTGTATACTCTATATCGCGTGAGTGGAGAGCATTCTGAATAGCTTTGTTGTGGTAGTGTTTCCTTGGACGAAATACACCAACATCTAATGGTTGCAAAACATGTGTAAGATGTGTGGGAAACTGGAAGGGGACGATATGGTTCTCAGGACATTTGATAACAAAGTCATTCTGACAGTGGGTGATATGGCCATCAAGGAGGAGAATACGCCAATGGTTAACAGGACCAGCACCAGCATGTTTCATAAAATGGTCAAGCCATGCAAGAGCAATATTCTCATTCGTATAGCCCGTCTGCGAGACAGCAATGACTTCCGCTCCAGTCAGATTATCCTGGATCCAATTCTCCATTATTTTTTCACCCGGGCAGATGATAACTGGTGGTGGTGGCTGTCGTCCATCGGCACAGATAGTCTCTGTGATTGTCACAGACTTGCGATTTTCTGGACTGGCTGTGTAGAGTCCCTTTCCTTGGGTTGGATCAATTACAATTTCGCCGGTTGGACATCCAATTCTTACACCCGATTCATCCATATTGAAGATGGATTTAGCTCGCTTGATGCCATATTTTGAAAGTGTCTCTTGGTAATTGACGAAGAGGTTCTTGAGATCGTCCTCACTATGGGTTCCAATGCGAGGTTGTGCGATTGGTTTTGTCATAACTGAATGAAGATAAGGATTTTTTTTAACCAAAGCTGAAACCACCGAAGGGATGGTGGATTGCACTTCTCTGGCTGACGAAGATAGCAGATTGCAGCATAGAGTATTGAAGGGGTTGCACCCAAACACATCTCCTATTGCTCAGTGCAGAAGCGAAAAACGGCTTGTTCCTGAGGGTCAGTAAGAATTAGATTGTTCCCACCAGGTTGATTGAAAGTACTATGAGAGTTTCTCTTCTGGTGACGTATATGAAGTTGACGCATTCGAACTGATGATGGATTGACCTCAAACCTTTTAGCAGCACTACTAGCCATTTCACATGGCTTATCTTCTAGCCACTGCATTACACGATCTAAGCGCTGCTTGCTTTCAAGTTTTCTTGTATGGTCCGCCATTGTCATGTTCGATGAAGGAAATGAGATCTCTTGGAAAGCCTCTGCAACCTGGGAGAATGGTGTATAGCACGAAGTCTGAGATAGATCAGGCCAGATGGAAGAATGATATTGCTCGAGGTGGAAGAGATAGAAGTCCTACAGAGAGACTGGAAGTTTGAGATTGGTCAGGACGGAGGGAGAGATAGCGTTGCTTGTGGTAGGAGGGAGAGAAGTCCTGTGGAGAGGCTAGGAGCGTGAGATTGGTTTGGCCAGAGAGAGAGATGAGGCTGCTTAAGGTGAGAATTAGGACTCGGAGTCCTATAGAGACCGTGGAGGTCCAAGATTGAAATAGTTCAAGAGAGGAAGGGTGGTGCTCCATGTGGGAGAGATAAAAATCAGAGTCCTACAAAGACACTGGGAGCCTGAGATTGGTATAGCCGGAGACGGGAATGGTGTCGCTCTAGGTGAGAGAAATAGAAGACGTTGGGAGACAGGGATTCGAGTCGTCCGAGAGAGGGATTCGTATCGCTCTACTGGGCCAGGGAAAGATAGGAGATCCCAGAGGTGACCAATCCGAGCACTCAGTACGGTATTCAATTGATATGCCGGTGCCATTCCAGGGGTTGATTTTTGTTACTGGCTAGCAGGCTTAGTCACTGGGAAAAAAAAAAGAAAGACCAGCGCCTCACACTTGCTTTCGCGTCACACTTGCTTTCGCCGACTATGAGCGACAGCGAAATAGGAGGAGAATCGGCTATTACTAGAGTCCTGCTCTAGGACGTTAAAGGGTTCAAACCAGTTAGGGTCTAGCTTCTTGGATCATCCTGGGGCGGGGGTGTAAGTGCATCCTCTAACCAGAACTCTTGTACCAATGTTGAATGGTCTTCAACCGGGGTTCCTCTTTTTATCTGCTTGCACAATCTGCTGTAATGTGGCATGCTTTCTGGCCATATTAACTTCCATCCTGGTGGCTCTATGGAAATTCAAGATCTCGTCCACTGCTGGTACTTTGCTAGGGGTTTTGAGGACAGGATTCAAGACCTTCCTAGGGCATCCATAGAGTGCTTGGTATGAAGATATTCCTAAGGATTCATGGGAGGCGCCATACATGGCCATGGCTATCGCTGGGAGGGTATTAGACCAGTTGTTCTGTCTTTTGTTGATGAAGTTACTCATCATCTGTTTAATGGTGCAAATCAGGCTCTCTACCTGGTATTGGTTGAGTAGAGGTATTGAGTTGCCATCCAGACGTGGATTCCCATTGACTTCATTATCTGAGACTATAACTTAGAGGTAAAGCCAGAGTCTAGGTCCAGTATTATGCAAAGGGCATGTCAATGAACAACAAATTTCGTCTACAGCAGATTGATGAATACCTTTTTGGAGCTGGCAGAGTCCTGAAGTGGTATATGATAAGTGTAGGAGGTAAAGCAAGCGATAATAACCATAACAGTTGTATAGTTGTATAATTTGTTGAACGGGCCAGCGAAACCAATGGCCAAGGATTGGTAGGCTTCGTCAGGGGCTGGGAGGGCTAGAGATCTACCTGTCGGAAGTGTAGTATGTTCCTTGTTTATCTGGCATTGATGACAAGAGCGACAGTAGGCTATAAAGTTGTAGCACATCTGTGGCCACCAGAAGAAACATGCGCATACTTGTAGGACTTATGAGCTGAGAAATGTCCAAGGCCTTCATATACTGTTTTAAAGATGAAATCCTGTAGGGATACTCCCCTCTCTCAGGGTCCCATAGGGATATAGATGTTAGAATAGCCGTTGGTATTGCCAGCTATCAGGAGGCCATCCTGTATTGCTTAGTGTAGCTTGTTAGTGGTCTCCAGGACTCGCCGGATTAGACAGTCATTCTGGACGTCTTCAAAGACAGCTAGGTCGAATTTTCCCATAAGGGATGAGTGGAGGGTACCAAGGAAGGTCTGTGCCTTATCAATTTCTATACAATTCCAGAAGGCTTCAGGATCACCATATAGGGGATAGAAGCTGGCGAAGTTGGTGAAACCAGAGGTGGGGAGGCTGCAGTTAACATATCTGCAAGTCTGAGGTATTTGTTTCCTGGTAATGGTAGAGATATAGATCTATTGTTGGATGGAGGGGGGCTACTGTCCATTGAAGTATCTGATATTGCTTTGGGTTTCTTTGCTTGCGTTCGCTTTTTATGTCCTTTGAGAAATATCCTTTAGCTTCTTTACTGTCCCTGAGTGTAAGGCACTAGTCATCATAGCAGGCCTTCCTAGGGAGCACTGAATGGCTTCGTTCCTCTCTAGTCTGGTGAAGGTTCAAGATAGCTTTGTCTCCCCTAGGGTTACCTCCCTGTATGCTGCTATAGTTGCTACTAGCCGTATTATTGCGCTTTTGGGAGTGCGTTACTATATTAGCTGCTATCTGATTACTTGCTGGGTAGTCTGGGGAGGAGCGATAGATAGATTCGCAAGTAGTGAGGGATGGAGAGTGCAGTATTTCTTCAATAGTTTTCCATTTCGCTGTCAGGATCTCGACTATGGTATGCGGAATAAGTCTAGTTGGTTTGAATATGATTGGAGTTGTGGTTCTGGAGATCTGAAATTTCGGAGGTGGGGTCCTGGAGTATTAAATCTTCAGGTCCTTGATTGGTTTCTTGAACAATGGATAGATAGTCTGCCAGATAATTACAAACTCCAGGCATATAGTATATTTTAAAATTGAAAAACAGCTAAGATGGAATATCCATCTCAGCTGCCTGTCACTAAGATTCATCAGTGTTACTAGCTTGGTAATATTCTCATGGTCGGTAACTATGGTGAACTTTGTGTGGGACAACAGGTGTGCGAATGCTTGTACAGCATCAACTATTGTAAGCCCTTCCTGTTTGTGTGTGGGGTAGTTACTCTCAGACATTGACAGGTTCCTGGAATCGAAGGCAGCAAGTCTGCCTGCATCTCAGGTTGGTCTTTGGCCTATCCAAGTGCCACGGCTGGTCCGAGATGCATCGGTGAATAACAAGATTGGTTCTGGAATGGTATAGTCAATAGGTTTCTAAACTTGATGATTTTCTGCCGCCTTTTTCAATGCTAGAAAGGCTGCTTCCTGGAAGTCTATCCAGATCCAATCAGCATCCCCGGTAAGCTCTATAAGTGGTACAGTAATGGTGGCGATGTGTGGTAGGAACTAGGAGATATAGTTAACCATCACACTAAAGCGCTAAAGTTCCTTTCTATTCTTTGGTCTTGTCCAGTCCTAAACACTTCTGATCTTTTCAGGGGTCAGGTCAATGCCTTAATCATCGATAAGGTGACCTAGGATATCAAGCTTTTGTGTAAAGAAAACACTCTTCTTTGGGTTGGCAAATAGCTGCACTTTTTGCAGGTTCTGGCAAACAGCTTTCATATGCAGGATATGGTCTTTGTTTGTATCGCTATATAGCTGGATATCGACTATTTATAGAAATTCAAAGACTCCTAAATGCTCTGGTAGTGTAACCTCCATGACTCTAATAAAAGTTCCTGGAAGATTTGTGTCTCCTTGCAGCATTTCTTTGCAGGCGAAGCCTCCAAAGGGTGTGTTGATAGTGTTATAATTCTCATCCTCGGCTCAACCCTAGTCGGAAAGTAGGCATCACGAGGTCTATATTACTTCAAAGTTTTGCTCTGCCCACAGTATTGAGTATGAGCTGCAGATTAGTGATTAGGGATTCGTCTTTCTTCGTGTTCTTATACCTGTTGCGTAGGTCTATCTATGGTCTTATCCTGCCATGAGGTTTCCCTTAAAAGAACTGCTGGCGCCTCCTGGAGTTTGTGATCTGTAGAGTATCACTGCACTGATTTGCTTCTCTATGCATGCCTTAAATTTAGGGATCAGTTTTTAGGGGGTCTTGAAGGTAGTGATCTTGACATAAAGGCCTGGGTCGTTGATTATGATCTGGTGGTTAAAGCGCCACAATGGTTGTAGGGTTTCAGATAATTCTGTGACAAAAACCTGTGGGAACATCCTGAGGAAATCTGAAATGTCTTCCTGTTTTGCCATCGGGGGGTAATCTAGGTGCTGTTCTTATTGCAGTTTACACTGACTCTGTAGTCATAGAAGTAGAAGGTATTTTTCGGGCAGTCTATGGCTGCTCCAAAGCATATGAGGTCATCGATACTGAGTAGGATATCATAATCTGATTCAGGAGTCACACACCTGTGTACCTTAAGTACCTTCATGCTTCCAATTTCGATATCAGTGATACAGGTGTGATTGCTGCTTTATGTGGATCCTTTAACAGCCATTTTATGCGTTGTAGGCATCTTCTTATTAGTATAAGGGATATTGTTTGTAGTAACAAAGTGATTGCTTATTAGGGTACTCCCAATGGTTCCTGTGTCTGCTCAGACCCAGGTGGATTTCTTGTTGACTTGGAGTGTGAATTCTCATGCTTGGAATGGCCTGACCACTTCATTGGGGGCGCCAACAGGAGTCTTGTGGGATATGATGGTATTCCTTCTATCCAACTCTTCTGTATCATCACTTTCTCCCTCATAGTGCTCTTCATCGCTATTGGGGGTGTCCTGCGTCACAGTGACATGATTGGACTAGATTTCCTTATTTGGACAATCATTTGCCAAATGTCCTACTTCTCCACAGTAGTTACAGGCTCCTACTCTCTTACGTCGATCTATTTCCTGCTTTCTTGGCGTCTTATGCTTGAGATAGGTCGATTTTCTTGCGCGAGCTTTGCTTTTTCCTGCTGACTTGTTTCTGGTTGGTTGTGGAGAGTCTTAGCTTTGTTTGACTGGCTTCTGGAGGTGCTGTAGAAGCTGCAACTACTTCCATGGGCTCCTGTCTTGAACATTGTTGCATCATATATCCCTCGGTCAGTTGGACAACTTGATTCCAGGTATCGGTATCTCTTATCTGTGGTTCCATATTTCTTCTGAGCCTGGGATCCATGGCATCCAAAAAGCGTTGTATTTTAACATAGTCTAATACTGAGTCTCGAGGAAGTATTCCGCTTAAGTCTCGGGTTCTCAAGCAATTGTGGAAAGTCTCGCTGGCTTGCCTGCTGAGGACTGTTGTATCTTCTGTCATTTGAGTTACAGGTTTTCTGTTTGGTTGATGCTTCAAAAGTCTACTTAAAGCGATTCTTGAATTCTTGAAGTGATGATTGGTGGTCTTCGAACTCATCCATGAGGTTGAGGTAGGCACTATGTGCTTGACTTTCTGTATATGCGCCATAGTATCCTACTACATCCTCAGAGTCATCAACCATATCATACATGGATAAGTACCTCTTAACCTTCCTAAACCAGCATTTGAATTTTTCTAGTTGTAGATCTTCGCCTTTTACACTGAACTTGGGTGGTTGTAGAAGCTTGATCTTAGGTTTCCTGGATTAGTTGGTAACGCAAGCCATCGTCCTTGATGCTGGCCGAGGTGCTAGGGGGTGTGAGAGGGTTTGGGGTTGTTTCCGTTATCCCTGAGGTACTGGTGGTGGTCTACAGGGTACTGGGGAGTTTTAGAATCGGCCAGGTGGTGTCACGCTTGCTAAGAGTACTGCGATGTATGGTAGAGTTCGAAAGACTGTCGCCATGATGCTTCTGGTTCTTGGTCTCGATTCCTGAGCTATCTCTGTTTTCTGGCTTTCCCTTTGGGCGATTTACTTTACTGTAAGGCCTTGTTCTGAGTCTGCATGAAGGTCTCCTAGTTGTAGGAAACTTTGTCGAGGTATAAGTGTATCATCACCGTCTCCTTCTGAGTATGTATCTTGGTTATTCCCACATCTGCTAGAAGGTCTAGATATCCTTCCAGACCCAGTGGTCTGACCTCTTCTATCAGTAATGATTAATGAAGCACCAGAGCCAGGAGTCTCTCTATGCTGCTCCTGCTTCTAACTAGTTATCAAAAAAAGGGAAGGGTGATCAATTCTACCCACTGTTCTCAATCCTGAGAACCAGATATCACCTGCTGAGGCGCAAAGGTGTAACAGGCGCTAGCCTGTGTGAACGGTTTTAAAAATAGAGCTTAAGCGGTAGCCTGCTATCGCTTTGGTGTCTAAGGGAGACCTGCTGAGAGGTGAAGACTAGAGGAGTACAATAGAATAGTTTATAGAGCAAAGGGGAACAATAGGATCGCTGTTCAACCAAGTGTATTCACTGTCTAGGCATCTGTCTGTAGTCTGATGTCTCCTGCTAGCAAGGCAACCACTCTGAAATACATGAAATCTTTCCTGCAAGAGCCGAGGCTCAGGAAACTGGCTGCCATTATCCGTACCAGTGAGTGTACAGCTACCGGAATCCTGTGGCCCTGCCGTAGTCCTGGAAACCCTAGGACTTTCCCACAACACTGCCTGTATCCTACCGCCTATATAAATGACCTATTCCTTCCCTTGGGACTCCTAGGGTACACTCCCAGCGATCCTTCACTGCATACAGTAATCAGGGTTCTGGAATCTAGTAATTCCGGTAGGGAAATCAAATACAAAAGATAATCAAATCAAATGAATCTCATCTGGCAAAGGAAAGGCTAACAAGAGTGGGAATAGAGGTACCGGAACATGTACACAAGTTAAATTTTCCAATGGCGACTTCTTCCTGCTACATTTACACTAATATCGAGTAACAAATATCCTTTCGACATCAACCCCGTATGGACGCATCATGATATCGAGCCTAGGTCTTATCCTCACAAGGATCCTTTATTTACATCTCTAGATACCTTAAACCTTTCATAGGTATTTCCAGCCAGCTCCTCCACACATAGACTTTACAGTGTTTCAATTTCGCGTTCAATGCTATGTCAATTAACTATTGCTATCCTAGTGCCTATTGATCTTTATTCGTCCTTATCACGAGTTTCTCAGAGCGAATTGCTCACATAAACAACTTCTAGGTCCTAATTATCCTGATCTTTGCTCTCCTCATCATCAGAAACCTCTATCCTCAGATAAGCTGCCTAGTCTGAGTCTTCCAGTGCGGCACTGGATTCATTATCTTGAACGAATCCTTTTTCCTGTATTAAGTGCTTTAGTCATCTCTTCGTATCACCTACAAGCTTGCTTTGGATTGGCTCTCGTAAATGATTCCATATTACCCTTTGGTACAAGTAAACATTTATTTGAATCAGTGCAAATGTGATATTAACCTTACAACATCCAATTATCTTTTGTTGATAGGAATCAACTTCCTTTACGCGGTTAAGGCTGTAAAATCTGGTGGTTCCACAAAGGTTCCTATTCACCATGCCTTTAAAGCCTAGTAAATACAGGCTGCTGTCGGGCATATCAAGACTTAATTTACCCGGACTAGGAGGGATATATCGCTTCGCCCTCGCATCTAGACCCTACGGAACTACTTGTGGTAGAGCTCGCTTGCTATCTCTTGTACAGCAAACTGAAATCCACAATTCTGAACAAATTAGCCTTTCTCTGTCCTTTTGGTGACACCTTTATGTCTAACCTACCTCCTTCATGCTTGGATTACAAGTATAACGATTATCTTCTAGCAAATAGCTGATATTTGCTCGAATTTCTACCAGCCACTTGTGCAGAAGGCCATAAAGGTCCTGCACAGTATTTCTAGTATTTGACAAGAGATTCGACCGTGCATTAGACTGCCTTGATTTCAAGTATGGAGACCAGATTACCTTAAAAAGGGCCTTAATAAGATATTCACGATTGATTAGTTATTACAAAGGTCATAGCATGCCGTTCTATTGACAAACAGGGCTAGCAAAGCTGGATATCTGCCTTCGCCGCTAATTTTCCAATAGGGACCCGTTTTCAGATTGCTTACCAAAAGGGTTCACAAACTAAGGATGATATCAGACCATATTTGCAGTTTTCAAATATTATCCTTTCTTCACCTCGGATAAAGTTTGAACGATTTGAAAGTGAGGTTACTGTATCAACTATATCAGAGACTACATGGAGTACACGGGCTGGTGGACATTCATTTGTAGCAGTTAGCTTTGATTACGTAGCCAAAATGGAGAGTGTCAATTGTGGTGAATTAAGGCAGCGATGGCTGGAATGTACTTGTGCGTGCGGGTTCTTTAATGAAACTGCATAGACATGTCCACTAAGAGCTGGTCCTTGAGAATCCACATTAAGCTTTATTATTAGTAATTAATTTCAAAGAACTTGAATTCCGACTTACAAATCTCAGCCTTTGCGCCTTTGTGTTTGTTGTCAATAGTCTTGAATGAGATGTTTGTGGACCCTCCACTGACGCTGATGAATTCCATCACTGTCCTCAATGATATCTGTGACATATTCATTGACAAATGAATTTTCTTTCTATACTTCTCTGTGAGATGGAGTTTCAAAATCTATAAGCGAGAGTGAAGATCTTAGAGAGGCTATTCATGCTCATAGAATCCTTGACGTGACTGCTAGAAATGTATTTAGTCCTCTGCATAGTTTATATATAAGCGCTAAAGTCCCTAACAAACCTCTGCATGTATTTTCATTCATTATTGCTGTGTTAGATATAGAATTTTGGGGCAGGTGGAACTGTGAGCAAGTTTGTTCAAAGTTGCTACTATACAGCCTTTTAACACACAAGAATGTCCTTTTGAGGAGGAATAAACCTTTATTGAATCAAGAGGAGGTGGTCTGTGTATATCATTGTCCCGCACTTGAAAAATCCACAATATCTTTTAACTTTTTATTGTCTCAAAGTAGATGTACACGAGTTACAATCGATCCAAGTGGAAATTGAGGTTTGGAACGCTCTAGTACCTGCCTTAATTTTATCACTCAATAAAAAAAAAAAAATAAGGGCTAAGATCCATGGGACGTTGTTTAGAACTATTATTACAGTAACTAAGGCTTAACACTAGCTATAACAGTATGTTTGAGATGTAAATAGCCCTGCTGATTATTGATGCATGGGACCATTAACAGAAAACAAAAAGTAACCTGCTAAGTATTATGGGTAATGAGTATGGTAATAAAAAGTCCTTATTAGGACGACATGGGAACAAAACAACTTCGTAAAGTAAGAAAAATCCTAAAAACTCTAGAGATTTAAAACTAAAAACAGAGAAGCAAGGGAAAGAGAGGGAAAAAAAAGCACCGTGGGGACCAAGCCCTGCCCAAGAACCTGTAAAAAATCTAACCTAAAACATAGAACCACATCTAAAGTGCCTCACAGCCTGGCGGGGTGACACCCTGCAGAAACAGAAGAACATAGCCAACTGGATCTCCATAAGGGGCCAAATAAACCGTTCTAAGTCTAATATAAGCTTGTCATATCCACTGACGAGAAGGGGTTTAGAACATAGAACACACCTATTATTACTCTGAATTCTTCACTCCCAGGCAGCTTGTTACCTAGGAAAGCACTTTTAGAGCTTTGCCTGTCGTCTCATATCGTCCTCCAGCGCAAAATTAGAATCTGGTTCCGTATAGAACTCGGCCCCATCATATAGTCCAGCCTTCAAGTAATGGTCCCCACGCCTGGTGAGAGGGGTATTAGGACAAACAGGAGGAGAATCCAGATGGCTACCAACAGGAGGAACTAAGGCACAATAGAGAAAGCAGGCGACAGTGAGAGGTGTGGCATTAGATATGCACACTCAGGCATTAACTTGATCTTCCTCTATTAGTTCAAACAGTTCAGTTGGGTCGAGAGTAGCATTCAGTGGTTGGATATCCACGAGGTTATCCACTAACCTTCACAAGTGTTCGTCGTCGTCAAGTTGCCGACAGACGGCTTCTCCAAGATCTGTACGACTATAGTGTCCAAATTGCCAACCAATTACGATTTACCACCCTCCCAAAAGGAATAACCCACAGCAGCTAGCGTGCAATACCTGGGAGTGCAGCAGTACTTACAATGGAAATCATTATAATGTTTTCTCCTTGTAGATGGTAGGTGGAGGACGAACAGGGGCTTCTGGTTGGGTGCCGGAAGGGCCAGCATCTGTTCCTTCCTCCTCATCATCGTGGTACATACGGGCTGCTCTATGTGACTCGGCGGCTTTCCAGGGCACTTCAGAGAGAAGTGGATCCAGGGCTCAATGGAAATTGTTAAAGGAAACTGTACAGGGGTTGTTGATCTTGGCATGGAAATCCAGGAGGCAACCATTGGAGATGGCATCCGTCCTCCATTGGTTCCACGTCGCCTCCCCACACTGCCTCTTTGCGGTAACCTTTCTTTTTGTAGACTTCTGCAGGATCAATCACCTTATTGCACAGTATCTCCTGCTGGCAACAGTGCTACCACACTCAATAATGTTCAGATCGGTTTTGAATTCTGCAGTGGTAACCATCCTAATAACCAATTAGATCAAAAAGTGAACCCAAGGAGTAATAGGACTGTAGGAGGCCAACCTGAATGAATGAAGATATTAAAGAAAATTGTAACACTAGTTGCACCAGGAAATTGATCAACCCAATCTAGCTAAATACCAATTGGTTTTATTCTTATCGCAAAACTGCTATTTTATACTGTTAGAAGTCTTTACCAAGTACTTACAGGTTGGTAGTTCTTGCTCAATGTAGCTAAGAAAATGCAGGGTTTGGAATTTTAGGTTTAAATGGTAGTAGTGCTTGCGATTGGAACTTGAAGAGGCTTAAATTTAACATAGAATATCTAGGAGGGGTTGTAGAGATTTATATCAGAACAGCTAATGTCGTAGGCTAGGGGAATACAGTATTAAACAGAGTTGGAGAGAGGCTTAATTTGGCTGTTCTGCGCTAAGGAAAGGTTCTCCGGAAATATAGGTAACGAGAGGCCGTGTGTGAGACAATAAAATTTAATCTTAATACTTATTTGATAGATCCGATCCGCCTACAAGGGTAGTAAATATACCTTTAAATGTCACAAAAGAAGTGCTGTGAATGCTGTCCAGTGAGTGGATATGAGGTGAGGAAAGGTAAAGGAAAAAGAGCTGCGAGGGTTGTATATAGTGAGGGCTAGGAAACAATTCAAGGTATTTTTTGTAGACTCGAGTTTCAAGCTCGGAAAACTACTTGACAAAACACCGCTACTGTCTTCTATGGAAGCATCAAAACCTTTTTCAAACGTACCCAAAGAATTGTACCAGCATACAGCAAACTGAGTTTCAACATCCAACAATTTGGAGTTGTATGGTGGAACTCATAGATTAAGCTAACTTTAATCTTAGTCTTAGGAGAGCACGGGCGATACGCCCCAAGGATGAAACTAGCTTGGTTTATGCTCATATTGGACAATAGTTGATAGTGCCGCAGCATGAGGAAAATGTGTGCGTGGGTAGGACATAAACCTTTTACAGCAGAATTAAGCAGTTGCAAGGGTTCAATATGCTGGCACTGTATGTGCAAATATAGTGATTTTAATAGTGGGTTGTCTGAGAGCGAAAGTTTGGGGTTGTTTACCAATTTAGATTAAAGCTTAAAATTCCAGATGGAGTCCACATATCAACGGGTTCAGGGCTGAAAACCAAATGCGCAGCAGTAGGCTACAACAAGCATGGGCTTTCATGTCATCAACCATCAAGGATTGCACTGCGGAAGAACGTCATATTTGCACCTTTCTGGGTTCGTTCTGATAACCTTTCCTTATTGTTCTTGAAAGACCAAACTGTAGAAATAACTAGGTATATTGATATTTGTTGATGCTAGATTCGTCCGTTAGGTGCCATCAAAGGTCCTTTCATTGGGTACCATAGTATAATATTAAAGAATAGTACAGGTCTCACAATGCCAATACTGCAGTAGAATATACAAGTCCAGTACCTGGTACAGAAACTACATCGAGAACGAGCATTGGGACTTTGTAAGGCCAATTCAGGTTGTACAACAAGAGATTAAAGACTAAGTACCGCCTCAGAATTCTGTTCTGGAACCAAACAAAACAATTGAACTGTCCAATTGAACCCAGATCCAAAGTACTGAGCACAAATCAGAATGAGAGTACACAGAGCCTGATTCAAACATTAAGAGTCTTAGTTTCTCTAACAGAGAACCTTTTCTTACAGTATTTGCTGAATTACAAGAAACAACAACTCATCACACTGCCTGAAGACTCCTATGTCACTTCGAACAACATCAAAAATCCGTAGACAGGTTATGGGCTCCATTTTAAAACAAGGCAGACTTTGAACTTGCACAGTCATTTTTTGAGGCAAAGGTATCGAATTCGTATATTGTCAGTTGTTTCATGAGGGGATTGGGGCCCAAGACCTGTACTGTTATATCTGCATATCGTCTTTTCGGTGACGTTGATGAACTAAAATCAGGCTTTGGAAAGAAAAGTTTGAATCAGCGCTTGGTCTCATTTACAGAGTTTGTAAGCATATACCTTCTATTGAAGTATCTTGTTAACCAAGAACAGGACATTGAGGACTCAGAAGAGTGAGTGGAAGCTGCATCAACTAGGAGATTCTTTTATATCAATCCTATTGATTGTGCAAAATGTTTGCACAGGCAAAAATGCTTCGGATATGATATTGTTTATACTGCAGTAAAGGATTGTATTCGTGAAACATATTCGGCAAGAGTTTATTCAGAGATGCACAAGGGAGATTAGTAGTGGTAGACTTATATAGGCTAGAATAAGACATTTCAAGGACTTAATATACTCTAGTTAAGCAATAATTAACAAGTTGTAAAGGATAGCATACGTGTAGGAGCAAGGAATAAAATGTGAACTCCGGTGGTGCAATCGTTACCGCTATGTAGAAAATAGTACAGAAGTACAAAGGGGTTTCCGTTGCATGCTAAATGAGGATACGTATGTATAAGAGCAGATTAGTAGGAGTCTGGTTCTTATTCCATCTAAGCTAGGTGGGTGGTAACCGCCGTATGTATACAAAGGTACATCCTCCACACAAGTAATGTAAACTTAGGGAAAACATAGTAAGAAACCTAAATGCGAAATGTGTTTGACCATGATATCCTGCCAAGAAAATCCCAAATAATATGTGTAATTCTAAGATGGTGGGACGGAAATATTATTGAACAATCTGACCTATATGCCCAAGAACAATGCATAAAAGATGCATAAAACAACAGTAAAATTCTGAACACTAGATAAGAAATTACAAATTAAAATCTGCTAACATAACCTGTTCAATACCATAAAATATATCTAAATATATGTCCTAGCTGTAGAAATATTAGCGGTGTACAGGTAAACCCAAACCCAAACCAAGCATGAGAATATCCTATATTATCAACAATATACCCAAAGGAAATTCAATAGAAAATTTCAACACTCCCATACATTATCTACAGGCCAAGAGTCCAACTATTCTTTCGTACCAGGTTTACCTAGATTTAGGTCCAGATATCGGCGAGGTTAGTTGCTGAGTCAACTTTGAGCAATGTGAACAAACAATCTTTAGACTGTCGCGAGTCTCGAGGTAGTGGACTGTGATGTGTATTGTTCGAAGCTTCAGTTAAGGGTCGACTGCAAGGAAATTTGCTCCTGTGTTGTCTGCCCGCATAGTGATTGGTATGTGGATACGAATATCGGTAAGACCTCTAAAGAGCCACTCAACCTGGTATGTCCCGTGAGACATAGAAACGAATTTGGCTTTGATGGTAGATACGCCGACCAAGGATTGTTTCTTCGAAAACCAGGAGATACTAGAGGTGTTAAACATCACAATATATCCTGAGAATGACTTTCCAGTATCGACACATCCTGCATGGTCAGCATCCACATAGATATTTATCGAGATTGTTGGCTTGTGTGGGTATTATAGGCAAATCGATTTAGATCTGTTAACATATCTGACAACGTGTTTAGCGGCCTTCAAATGTTGTTCTGTTGGGCAACAAGAAAATTGAGACAGAAATGTAATTGTATAGGTTAGAGCAGGTCTTATGCCAGTGGTCTACGACCCCCGCCCCTCCCCCTACTTCAGCCC
>QFET01004710.1:0-22370 GCA_003316355.1 Tuber calosporum
GTTTGAATCGGAGAAACGGAAACATCGCAGGATCTTTTAGGGCGACCGCCCTGGGAGCCAGTCATGCGTGAACGTTTTCGTTTGTCGGTTAGGCGTGGCATTGCAATTGCACTTCTGTATGCTTTTCAAATTTGTTGTTCAATATTTCTCTCTATTGTACGCATACATTTTTCTTACTTCATTTTTAATCTCTTAGTCATCTCTTTTCTACAGCATTTTTCATCCTGTCACTAAGTATATTCTATCACTTGTTTCACTCTCACCAAAAATTTCACTTTTCAATCTTTAACTACTCTTTTATTTAACACTTTATTGAAGAAAAAAAACGTAGGGCCTCTTCTCTTCATGGATAGCTTTCTCACCTACGTTTTTTTTTGAAATAATTTCTTGTTGTGGTGGACTAGTTTAAAATCGCGTTTGGCCTGTTTTGAGGACCCGGTTTGTGTCTCTTTGCACTATACTATACCGTATTTGGTGGTGTCACGTTAATGAAAGGATAATGGTATGATAAAATGCCGGACACCAAAAACCGACCCGCTTAGTAATAGACATTGAAAAGTAGCGCCTTGACTCACATGTATGTTCACATTTTTCAGAAGGCACCGATTACAGTTCTCAATTGAGGCTCTCTTTGACAGAAACCGAGCTCACGGAATTCAGAGGACCCAATCTTTGAGTGCCAGAGAAACTTGAACATCAGAAGAACTCAAATAATTGGTACTCGCGTTGAGACGTCCAGAATTCCTTCTCTTGGATAGGGGCTCGACGAGTCGCCGAAGACTGACCCCATTCGCCCTAGCTTATGACAAAAAAAAGAAAAAGAAAAGAAAGGCCAGACCTTACCAGTAAAGGCAACCCCAACGTCCCGGCACGGGTGCAAGGACTCGAGTGCTCATACCAGTTGTCGAGCCCCTCTGGTGATTGAACCGTGTGCTATGCTGCTGGGTTTTCTTTCTCAGTAAGGTGTGGCGGTCTTTTTTTTCTTCCCCAGTCCCGGGAGGGGGAAAAGAATATGTTCTTGCTGTGTTTTTCGCACACTTCCCTGAGAAGGAAATTTCCAACTGCTTGTACATAGCACACTGTCCAATTATTCACGGAGCCCTTCTCCAAAACCCTTGTTGTTATTGGGGCCCGTTCGCTGTTGGATTTGACCGTGATGAGGGTTGGATTCGGCGGTGACGAGGGTCGGCTTCAGGCGCCCAACACCATAAGTCCATAGGAGAATACAGTGGGAAAGGAGGTAGGGATGATGAAGCTGCAGTTGGGTTGGTGCAAGAACATCCAGACACAAAAAGATATATCTCCACGTCAAGGTTCCCTATGTCTACCAGTACCGTGCTCGTAGAAGGCAAGAAGCATCCGACATCGAGGGTTGTGAACTTGTGAACCTGTATGGGCGCTCAGATACGCACAGACCTTTTGCTATACTCGAAAATATATTTTGTGAATCCCTGACACAAGTATCGGGTACTCGTACTCGAGTACCGTCCTTCTTGCCTGCCACTGGTATGTGGCCCGAAGCCAGGATGAAAGAGATAACCAGCACGACAGATTCCTCCCCCGCACCATAAAATTTTACTCACAAAATCTCAGCCTTGCTGCATTGCAAAAAATGTTAAGATTTCCTACAGCCTTTAGAGCCATCTAGATATTATTGTTTATATATGACAAGCTCTGTTACAGTAGATAATGCCCATGGCGCAATACCAGAAATAATGATAGTGGGCAAAAGGTGCTTCTGATCTCGTAAGAGGTTCTTATGCAAAAAAGTACATTGCAACAATACCCGATCAATTCCCCCACTTAAGCTCTTGGCCCCATGGTGGATTGAGGGAATTCTCACAATTTCTAAATAGGAAGTTTAGGCAACTGCCTACACTATGGCATTTATTCCGTTGATCCTGTATTGCTTTCAGGCTACTTGGAGGTGTTTAAAATCTACCATTTTTGGTGTTGAATGGGGGCGCGAGACGACGGATTTTGTAGCCAAGATCGCACTTGTACGGCATCTGACCTAAAGTATCTACAATACAAATCCAAGGCCTACACAATACCTGCATCACCTAGATATCTGGAAATGACAGAGTTTCTATCGCTGGTTTAGTCGCCGTGTGACAATGCAATACTGTCACCAAGATAGAAGTACTGCATGGTGGAAAATCTGGGCGTATTTGGGAGCACCTGAGCGCCGCCGATACGGGCTACACCAGGCCCTCGTTTCCAACTACTGTACCAGCTTGGCGACAAGAGAAACTGAACCCCGCCTAGGTTTCCATACAAAGTGCACAGGTTTGACCAAATGCCGCAAAGGTGTGCGACAAATTTTATTCCTAAAGTAGTAGAGCAATTAGATGAAAGAGAATCCCAGAGTACCGTATTCAACATATGGAATTTCAAAAAGAAAAAAGGAAAAAAGGAAAAAACTCTCCGCTTCACACTGGCGAGTGAAGCAAGCAGGCATGGTTGTCATGAGGAAATTCCATACGAATTGTGTGTCTTGGCAGTATCTTTGGCCTCTCCCCCCAGAACCGCCATCCAGAACCTTTTGCACAGTTCCTATAACCTGGCCTTCAGTTGTGTGAGCCTTCGTGTTAAAATGTGCCCAAAGGATCGCTAGACTCCCCTGAGGGTATGCTGGTGGGTGCCTGTCGAGAACATGCAGCTTATATATGGAAAACGCTGTGGGGGTCTGTTCCGTTTGTTGCCAAGCCTGCACTTCTTCCCAGATTCTTTACTTTTTTCTCTTCTCTCTTCCAGTCAGCGGGCAGTACTTGTAGCTCTCCGCCTGTATGTCTTCTGTGTGCCTGTCGTTCTTGCTCTCTAGATAAGACAAGACAATGCGGTACGATAGACAAGACAAAAACATGAGATACGGGTAGTGTCAGCCGTGAATTCACTATTCTCGGGATATTCTAAGGAACGAGGAATGCCAGCCGCACCGCCATTCATCAGTCCTCAGTGAGTTCCCTACCCAATCCAAACCCAACAGCCAATGGTCAGAATACCACCATCACTCACCACTCAACCAGAGAAAAAGAAAAGAAAGCAGAAACCCCCCCCATTTCAGGTTTAAGTTACGCCATGCCTGACACCCCTAACTTTGCCTGAGGAAGAAGAAAAATAAAAAATTGGAAGAAAAAACAGAAAAAGCCGAGTTCGCATCTTTTTCCTTCTTCTACCCCCCAACCCCCCCCCCCCTCCGTCCACCTAACTTTCCCATCCAGACAATTTCAGTACCGTGGCATATACACTTCCCAACTATAGCAGTTCACCTCTCTCCGCACCTTCATCAGCAACAAGCAGAACAAAGCGGCTACGACGAAATGCCATCTTCCGCGGCAACGCCCATCACTATTCTCACGGGATTCCTTGGGTCCGGGAAAACAACATTGTTGCTAAAGCTCCTACCACAGTTGCCGGTGAATTACGGGCTCGCATTGCTAAAGAATGAGTTTGGCGATGTGGAAGTTGACAGTCGGTTAGCTTCTCAGGGGTCTATCTCTGGGGTGAAGGAGCTGCTTAATGGATGGTTTGTTATTCATTCCCCGTTATCCCTCAAACGGACACAACCATGGGGCAACCAATTGACTCTTGAGTGGTTGTAGCATTTGTTGTAACCTCGTCGGGCAATTGGGAAGTGCACTTGTTACATTAAAAACAGATTACAAGCCAAATAGGATTGTGATAGAGACTTCTGGGAGCGCCTTTCCAGCCACGCTTGCTATGGTTTGTTCCGCTGTCTTCCCTTTAATTGACTAGTTGTGCTAACGGTGAGAAGGAAGTAAACCGTGTCATCACCGAAAACCCAAATTCCTTCGTCCTAGACGGCGTAATCCTGGTAATCGACGTGGAGAACTGGGCTGGTTATGCCGACACCTCGTACACCGCAAAGCTACAAGCCCGGTACACAGACCTGATAATTCTGAACAAGTGGGAGAGCGCGACGGAACGGGAGGACGAAGTGCTGGACAGAATCAGGGATGTAAACGACGACACACCGGTTGTCAAGAGTGACAAAGGATGGGTATCCAAGGACGTGATATTCGGCGTTGACAGCGGTTTGGCGAGGGAATTGTCCGCAGCAACAATAGTACAGAACCACGAGCACAACGAAGAGGTTGGAGAGGAACATACTCGAGAAGTAGATGTTATATCCGTAACACTACCTTACCGAGCCGAGGAGGGCGGGAAATGGATTGATCTGGAGGCACTCGATCGGTTCCTGGCGTCTGCACCAAAGGATGAAATCTACAGGATAAAGGGATCCATCTTCTCACAGACAAAACCGAAATCCGACCCACCACTGACTAAAGATGCGCACCGCTTCACCCTAAACTGGGCATTCGGTCGATGGACCTTCACGGCCCTCACAAGGTCTAGTGTGTCTACAATAATCGAGGCTCCAGCTCTACGCCCCACCACCTCCTCGTCTGCGAATTCGACCGCACCGCCAAGCCCTTCAGAAGAATACCAACGAATCGAAGTGATCGTCCAAACAAGTATAAAAACCACCGTGGAGCAACGGGGCCAGAACGGTGAGGGACAGGAATGGGATGGCGAACCAGTGGGTAGGTTTGTGGTTATTACGGCCCGCGGCGAGGGCGAAAAGTGGCGGAAGCGGATCGAGAAGGAACCATGGATCAAGTTCGACTCGGAGGTTTTAGAAACCGGGCTGCAGGTTGTCCAGATTACGTAACTTTTCCGACTACCAATGACGTGAAGGGACGAGGTAAGCGAAGACAGGGAAAAAGTGGTGGAAGTGGAGGGGTGGTTGGTGGCGTTGGGCTTCTTTGGGATTTTATGGTATATACTTTTTTCGAAATGGGCTTAGAATGTATGGACGGCATGGAGGGAGGTCCTAGTCGGGGGAGAAGGATGGAATGGTGGTGGTGGAAAGGAACGGGAATCGTAATAAAGGGGTCTGGGGAACTGTCAGAGTGCCGTAGTGGTCAAATATTATCATGCGAATGGAAGTGAAAGTGGCCAATTACCTCCCGCAGCTGCTTCGCCACATCAATTATAGCCTACCTGATGGACCAAAATATAGCCCGGATAATATTAATCACAGCAAATCACTCGAAAAGTGGTTCCCCATACTCACAACCGCTTCAATGGCTGATAGACCATCGTGCAAATTAGACCCAGACCCCAGAAAGCGCAAGGTTAATGTCCGCCTTTTCTATGATGGGATATATAAATTTTCACTTGATGAGCGATATGATATGCGCAGCCCTGCTTGTCCTTCTCGGAGATTTCTGGCATGGAAGCTTGGGTTTCGCGCCGTAATGTAATGAAATACCGTGACACTTTACGCCAAATGTAACCATGGAAGGGAAGGAGGAGAGGAGCGGCGTTTCACGGAACCATTAGTGTGGTGAAAGGGCTCTGCCCCGTCGCAGTGCGTGAGGGTGTGGTGAGTGATCGCCAAGTACCAGTGCCGAACTGCACGAACTTATTGAGGGGGGGTAAAGGGCAGTTGGGTAAGTAAAGTAGGATACGGTAGGCTATCTCCTTCAGCAGTATATATTGCGTGAAAGAGCAAGTTGAATTGTTCAGTGTAGCACATGCACACAGGCAGGCAGGCGCAAGATCATACCCTAAGGGAAATTCCCCTTCCCGCACCCACATTGCCTGTACTGTAGCTCCTCGTGCAGGGATAGTTTGGGTCTCCCGTTTGCCGAGCAGGAGCATATCTAGAACCTGCAACCATTTCCCGAGCGGTATGAGGGCAATGAGTCAGTAAGACAGTCAGGTCGGGCCCAAGACATCTACCTATCGCTCTACTTGACCACGGATCCGAATAGACTGGATGTCTGAAGTAAGTCTCCGGTTCAGTCACCAAGCCTGCTATCACCTCCCCCCACGCACAGCGGAGTTTCCCGCAGAGCAAGAGAATGAACACGATAACATACATCACTGCAATCGTGATCATTAAGCATCACTCGCAAGTCCTCCCTCGAGTCCCACCCTACATGCCTACGCTGTGCTGTTCAAACTGGATTTTGGTCCTCCCCTTTTCCTCCCTCGATCACTCATCAAACAAGGGGGGGTATTCCGATCCTATGGGTATATGTAGGAGGGATATTGGGGAGGAATGCGGATCCTAATCTGGAGGTATGGTAAATATCCCGTGTTCTTTGGTTGATCAGCCAGCCAGCCAGCCAGCAGATCTCTCCTCAAATTCGAGTTTGAACGACGCCGGAAAGGAAAATATTCATCAGCACTCACTCGGGATGGTTTTTTCAATTTTTTTTTTTTTTTTGTGCGGTTAGAAGACCATCTGATCACATGCAGGTGTTTGGCCATTTCATGCATCGCACATATCCACCATCCAACCTTTTACACTTTTACCGGACAAATACTACTTTATATTGAATCCATCAAGTCGGTAGCGAAATACTCGGCAGGGAGCCCTAAAAGAAAGAACTATGATACTTCGTGGGGGGGAGAATTCTTTCGAGAGCAACCAGATCTGGAAAAATTAGGCTCGAGTGTGAGGCGCTTTTTTTCTTTTCCTTTTTCTTTTTTCCGTCATTTTTTTCCTTCCCCCTCCCACTCTCATTCATCGTCATCATAGGGATTCAAAAGCATCCAAACAAAATTCGGCAGCGAGGAGGTATATCAGGTATCAGCTTTCGTCTTCTTGTTTGTGATAGTTGTGTAAGGAAGCACCGTTCCCATTTGTGCTGTGCTCAGATGCTGTGGTATAAGGCACTTGTACCTGTTGCTGTCCGATATTGTTTGGATACTTTTTGAATTCCTGGAAATATTAATACGACTGGTGAGAACCGCGTTTGGCATCCACAGCGCAAAACAATTTTGCCTGAACCATGGGGAAGTGCTCGTTCGCGGTGATGAGTGATGATGTTTTGCCTCCGCAGAAAGAGAAAGTGAGGAGTCAAATTGCCCTTCTGTTTACCGGTATCACTGATCTCTTTTAATCCCTGCACTTGATGAGGGGAACTGCAGTACGGTACTGGGGATCGGCGCCATCATACCCACAGATTGGATTCATGATGGGGCCCATTTGAACTCAGGGACGTCGGATTACTGCAACTGGCGGACCCCGCTCTGACGATTGGGGAGGCAAGACTCGAGTACGGTAGGATTAGCATATTTTTCAGTGTGTGTCGTACCGAAGATCCAGGAAGTCAAGGTGGAGCTCTCCTAGCCTCAGTTGCCGTCCTTATCACACGCACGGCGGGGACGCTGCGGCCCTGAAAAAGCTGGACATTTCACATTACAGTAGTAGAGTACTCGAGTAGTAGAAATTGGCTTCTTTTTGACCGTTGGTCGGAATCTCCCGACTGATCAGCTCCTCCCGACATCGGCCCGGCAATTGTGTTTGTGGGTGGGATGTACGAGTAGTCGACAATGAAATCGACATCAACTCCTCTCCAGTGGCCTATGCGCGAGCACTATATGCACTCTGTACTCGAGTATTTGTGGGCAGCAAGCATGCCGGCAATGCACCTCCTGGGGGCTATTCGACTTGCGATTGGTCATACAGCCTGCATCGGAGGATTCGTCCTCCTTTCCAGCCCTTCGTGATCGGGCTGGAATCGGGTGACGGGTTCGTTTTCAAGAATTACTGATTTTCTGAAATTTTTTAGTAAACCCCCACATCGCAAATCCGTTGTGCGCGCTGAAGCGCACCCATGGACCTTTTTTTCCTATTCACTCGCCTGTTTAAACTACTGTAGGCACAAAGGTCTGTGTGGGAGGCGCTATCGTGCTGTGTGGAAAACTTGGCATATCCAACACGTCGAACGCTGTTTCCAGAGTTTGACAGAGCACTCAGCCGCAGTGCCTTTATCCGGTATATTGATGCCCCAGAATGGTACTGTACTGTACTCGTACAGGTCTGGTCATGTAAACCCAATTGTCTGTGCTCGCCGCAAGTGCATGAAGTACTGTGTTGGCAAAGCTCAAATAAGTATCTGTCGCCGCACCTCGACCCTTCGCCAATGCCTCTTCTGCTGCCTAGTGGATTGAATGAATGAGAGAAGGACATCTCTTCACCAACCACAGCCAGCCTTCTGGTTGAACTCGGTAGTTACCACGCAGTCCACATCCCGTCCTACGCAGCGCACTGCGAGCACTGATGCTATAATACAGGGCCATAACTCATTTTACTCAAGTGCAAGAGCTGTGACTCTCGGTTTCGGCATCCCTGGGTCCCGCCGCCAGGCCACAGCACGACCAAAGTTCCCAAGCCCGGTCAGGTAACGGGTCCAATATTCTGCAAGAGTATTTGCCGTTCCGAATCGGGAATTGAGGTGGTCCGGAAGTGCTCGTTCCTTAGGGGGCATACCGGAGAAGGGATATGGATTACAAATAAGAAATACCCTGCTTCTTCTCTTTTGACTTATTAGAGGGGTCAGGAGTGCTCGAGTAGTGATAGGATATACCGGAGTGTGGGTCCACCGAATTGTTAGGATTCAGGACCCTTCGGACTAGAAAAGAGCCTTTACGTAATCTAGTGGGTTCTGGGGTTCTGTAGATGGTAAAATTCTTCTTTAAAACTGCGTTAGACATGTAAATTGAAGGAGCCGGCTATCCTCTCATAAAACTATTTCGGCGACATATCGAACCTTTCGGGTGCGCTAATGAGGTCCCGGGTGCAGCCTCAAGCTCTCGCGGTTCGTTTTCAAACCTGGTATTCCAAACCGTCGTGAAGCCCAGACTGCCGGAAGAACTGGGATATATGCTAGATCATATTATTTTTTCTGCAGCACCAAACCACTGAGATTTACTTTATGGCCTCCTGTGGCCCTTCATATCCGACAGAGGAAAAGCCTTGCTTCGTGCCGCTCAGTGACGCAGCTGGTCATGCCACCACTTCGATGTCCGGCAAGTGAGAGCCGCGTGATCGGGTGGCTCTACCCCCCCCCCAATATATTCCGACAGCGGGGCTTCGGCCAGCAAGATGTGCGCAAGAACGGGTCCTTTGGAATTTGAAACCGCGGGCGGGGGTTGATCTAATATGTAGTTATCAAAGGGGGCAATATCTTCCGTGTACTTGCCAACTTAGGATTGGGGGAACTGCAGCTGGAACAGTGATCAACACCCTGTTTTACGGGCCGCGGGCTGTTCGAACAGGGGATGTTGTGCTGGCGTGGGAGGATAGGGGCATTTGCACAATGGCGCTTCGGGTGTGCTTGGAATTTTTTTTTTGGGGGGGGGGGTGTTAGATATACGGTATCTCTCGTTCCATTTCGGGATCGGTTGGCTAAAGCTACTGGAGCTACTGCGACTTCAGCGTCACTAGATCACGATCTTCAGACTGCGAAAGCCCTCGGGGGAAATCACACAATTAACTATAAAACCACATCTAACTGAGCCAAGGCAGCTCTGGATCTGACTGGGGTATCGGTGCCGACCACGCGATTGACCGAGAAGGACCTCCAACTGTTCCTCAGAGCGCGCAGTTAGCCAGCTAGGGAAGTCTTATCGCTGTGATAAGGCTGGGGGGCAGGTTTGGCGACATTGGGCCTGATCTTGTCAGCGCCATGTTATTCCGAGTAAAAATAAGTAAGTCAGGATACCTAATCCAAGGGCAACTAGCGCCCCTTACCAAATCTGTTTGATAGTGCGAGGGGTCTCCAAAAGCTCGTAAGCTAATGCTTGGGCACTTTGTCCAAATTGTAGAGGCTTGTGACGTCCACCCGCATATCAGGAGAAGTTCTGAATAGAGCTAAGAGGACGAGACATGTTTGGGAGTCTCGAAACAAAGAGTTGCCAGAAAAATTGTAATTCTATGGATGCCTTCGAACCCTAGGCGCTCAATGATTTGGTGAGACGGAAGGAGATTGGGTATTGAGGACTATCGATTTTTGGCATTCCGTAAATGAGAGACGGCCGTCACTTCTAGAGCTCATTACCCAGGATAGAAGGTGGGAAAGGCTCCCAGATAATCAACCTAGCTACATACCGTGGGTACAGAGCCGGCGGTGCAGTCCGTATATCTGTAGCCACCGCGGGAGGGTATTACAGCCGGCCAAGATTACTAAAAACCTTGCTACGTTTGACTAGCGCATCACCCTGGGTATAGCCATAGGGTCTAGGATGGACGCATCCCCGAAATACGCATGAGATGTGGGACACAGGGCCTGCTTTCCCGGGTGGGTTAGGCCCAGACCGAGTGAGCATTCATGATCAAACTTCACTACCGTGAAGGCTATAATAAAGTTGTTGAGAGTCTAGAGTTTCAAGGAACACCTTTGGCATGGGGTGGCCTACTTACACAGCATCGTCTGCTACAGTCCGCAACAGGTTGGCACGTAACCGCGGTATTGTCGAACATAGCGGCAATGTAGGACACTGGGAGTTTAATTGCTCCTCGACCATCAATTGATGGATATTTGCGGAGGGTTTCTCAAAAGCATCACGATTTACTCCATTTCTCGAACCCGCGATCTGATTATATCAAGCTGGATTGAGGTCATAAGCATGGATTGTTTTAGTTGGTGATTGAATAAGATTATTTCAGAGGAATGCTTTCCTGGACCAGTATTGTAGTTCAGTTTCAATATTATTAATACTGTCAGAAAAATCTCGCAATTCCTAGGGCTGCTTATACCGAAGTTATAACTGGTGGTCCCAGTCCATGAATGTGTACAGGCTCACACCTGGGTGTACTCTGAAGAGTGCCTACCAGTCCAACGTCACTTTGTGGCTCAATATTACTTTGTGGGTTATCAGAGCCTTGTTGCTCCATATAACTTTATGGTTCAAAGTTACCTTAAGCCTCAACATCAGTCAGTGGGTCAATATTATATTATGGCTTAATATTAGCTTATGGCTAAAAAGAACATTAAATCCTAACATGGCTTGATAGCTTAATATAACTTTACAGTGAAACCTAATTTAGTAGCTCTATATTAGTTGATATTATAATGCAACTTAATCCTTCGATGTATGTTATATTTCTATCACAATACCATATTAACTCGCTCAATTGGACCTCACGCTAAGACATTGGAGTTGCCTTTGCTGGTAAGGTCTTGCTTTTCTTTCTTTTTGTTCTGGTCGGGTTTCGCGTTGCGCTCGCCCCCCCTATTCAAAAGAGGGAATTTCAGACGACTAGCGTGAGGTCCAATTGAACGAGTTAATACGGTACCATATATTTCCAGGGATCAACAATCCTAGTAGCTCCTGCCTTTGTCCTCTCAAGTGAGTCGGTTGAACCATATAACAATATTGAGATTAGTGTCGAGGCTGTAAGGGAATAAGCAGAGAGAGTAGTAAGAAAGTATTTATTTTATAAGATGGAGGAGGCATATATGAAAAAATAACATGCTATTTATAAATATAAAAATATAATTTTCAAAATAGTCATATTTGATATTAAGTGGTAAGGAAGATTGAAGAGGACAAATGTATGGTTCAATTTAATAATAAAAGCAAGTTTGTTATAATTATTGTGATAACATTGAACAATAGAGTAATAATGGGTACTGAATGTCTACAAGATTATAAAGTTAGGTTCGGCTATAAAATCAAGCTCAGCCACTAAGCCATGTTGGGGCTTAATGTTTTGTTTAGCGACAAACTTAGATTAAACCTTAATGTGATGTTAAGCCACTAACTAATGCTGAGGCTTAAGGTGATCTTGAGTCAGAAAGTGATGTTGGACTGGCAGGCACTGTTTGGAGTGCGCCCAGGTGAGAGTCTATGAACATTCGGGGTTGAAACAACAAGCCACAACATTGGCATGAGTAATTGATCCCCCTCCAAAAAAAAAAAAAAAAAAAAAAGAGTCCTCTCTCTCGCTGGCTACATATGCTGTACTCGCTACACTGTAGGGTTATTTCGCCCTAATATCCTTCATCGCTAACCCTTGTACGCCTACCTGAGAAACTTGAGAGTCTTCCCTTGTGCACACACCCCCGGGCCCTTCAAACACTCTAAAATCGATCAACCTTTACCAGCCATGCCGCGTCCCTCGAGGACAGCGGATTTAGGCAGTGGGGTCTGATGTTATGCTGATACCCTCGTTTCTACAATTTTCAGCAAACATCTCCGCCATTAAGGCAATCCATCCAACCAATCATACACTTAGAGAGAGCCTAACTCTTTGTCACTCTTCAGAGCTTCTAGATTAGAAGTTATCGTTTGGAAGGCTGACTCGGGCTCTTCGAATTTACGAAATTATTCGGATCTCGTGTGGGGACAAGTTGGTGATGATATGGAAAACCTCCCGATTGAGGAGGTAACGGCAACTCACCAATCCTCACTCGGCTGCACAACCACTCAACCAAGAGGTCAATTTCAAAATCAATTTTACAACCACCGACCGCACTACCTTCCATTACATTACTATAGGAGCGTCGGAGAGCAGTTCCAGGAGATTAGTATCATCAAGCTAAACAAAGAGTTGTGTCATAAGATGGGATTCAGGGGGTAACTTATCAGTAATAAAAAAAGGTGATTGGTTATGGCGGTGGCTCGGAGAAACTGGGGTAACGATCGTACAGTAAAATGGGCTAGGGAGTTTCTGAGGACCCTATTGTAACAAGGGAGACTCTGGGGGCTGCGTAGACTGCTGACGCGAAGGCTTTTTGACATTCTCAAATGCTTCATTGATGCCTTTTATTCGCCCCTCATATGAGCCCAGTCCTCCGGAGTAGCTGGGAATGGTGGATCTCGTGCTTCGTTGATTGTGGGTTAGGGAGGGTGTGGTCTGGATAACGATCTCGGACAAGCTCGTGGATATGTTTGTGCACAGCTAGCATATCCTTCCTTCCCGTGGCCCAGCACCCTATCGATCGAGCAGCCATCATCGGATTCCGTTACTACATTTTAGCTACGAGCTGTCACATCTCGGCATAGAAATTTCTAGCAAGTATAGGAAACATGTTGCCACAGATGTCTGCAGACCAGACCTGGGCCAACACATGGGGACTGATTCTGTGGAGGCGGGGGTCAATGTGCTTAACGCACCATAGGAGGTAAAATACGATTGAGCGGCCTAGGTTCTTAGAGTTGAGGAACGAAGCCAGTTTGTTGTAGTTGACCGTGGAAATGGTGGGGATGTGGTGGGTCGTTCTGGGGTTATTGCGGTTTATGGAGAAGGCTCTCCAGGCACGTTTTTTTCTTTGTTTTCAAGGGAGTGTATAGTGAGATTGATCAGCCCAGAACAGGTCACTGAAGAAGTACCTGCACTTTCCCAAAGTCATTGGAGACAGTTGGAGGTATCACTTCTTTCTAAATCTCAGTTCTGTGATCCTATACCTGAGCAGTTCGCTGGATAGTTAATTGTTTTTAGGGGGGGCCCATCGCGAAAAAAACGTTCATCCTTTTCCTCTCTTTCTCTCTCGGGTATCTCGCTGATAATAGAAGTTTTTACAAGTGACCGTGGATAATTCGGCTTAGATACAGGACGAATACCCCTTCCCTCGGTGGCCGCCCCGGAGGGCCCCAAACCGGGCACCAAAGGTAGATTGATGAAGTTGTCCTGTCCCTACCGGCCTGCCGCCTGGTTGGCTCTCCCCTAGGCCTGCAGGCTCCTATTTCTCCCTATCCAGGAAAATTCGGTGAAGCTGGGGCCATAGATCTAGAGGAATCCATTCATATATGCTATTGTTGGCTTAGTCGTCCGGTATACCACAAGTCAAAGAGGTGTCTGTAATGTCGTATCGCGGTGTGACATTGCCGAGGGAGTTTTCGTGAACTTATGGAGTGTGCTTATCTCATCTAGAAATTCAAGCAAGTTACTTCTATAAGCCAATAGGAGTCATTTGGCAACCAGACAGAGGCAAAAACACAAAAAAAAGCAAGGGGTTTCGAGTTATCATTACCCAACAACAGTACGTGGGAAAAAACATAGAAGAAAAAAATTCAAAAAGTAATTTGCTATAATGGTACCCGAACAAAAATGCGTGGGGTTTTTTCCTTCCATTCTCCAAGAGTATTGATGACTGGAAAGTCCTCAAGGTACCTGCCAAGATCAGGGTTTGTCTGGGAAAGATACAATGCAACACACCTTACCCAGTTCATGTGCGCACCGCTCTATATACTCCAGACAAAAGCGTGGAAACAATTTTATACTTCAGACATGCAAAAGTTTTTCCAACTCTAAGGTTCTAGATATTTGTGGAAATGTAATATGGCTCGAAAACCTGCAATTCTGGTCTGTTTTGGCCTGTCTGGTTACCAGACAACCCCTATTGTAGGGGGTTACCGAGTGATTCCATATGACTACCTTCTCCACTACAGACCAGTGTGCCCAGAACCTGCTAATATCACCCCCGCACTTCCTTCTAGTGAAACCAGTTGAGGGGTGTTTGGAGGCTGAAGCGTTGAAACATAGTCCAGTTCTACAAATTACCTCGCCGCTATTATATTGAATTAGCACTAACACGCGATGTAACTTAAAGGTTTTATCCCCTTCCAATCACGCATACCACATCTCCATCTTTCCACTCTGGCTCTAGAAATGAAGCACCCCAGCAGGGAACCCCGCCTACCCCTAAAGAACTAAAAAATCTGATAAGCCACGGAAAAGAAAAAGGGCAAAGGAAAGGGAATGAAATACGGGCCAGGCGAACCACCCTCCTACGCCCCCCTCTCCCATCCCAGCCCAAAAGTACGCCCCGGGATCCTGCGGAAGTGCTAGACATTCCAGCAACAACACTTCCGAAAACGAACAGTCATTTCACAAACTCAACCGGATACACTGCGCCATGACAAGATCGTGGTAGATAATATATGATCAGATATGATACTCTATGTCTCTCCTTTCCACAGCCCTGGGCCCCTGTCGATCTTTTCAAGGATGCGCATTGTAGGTATTTATGCGTGTGGTGTGGCCGGGAGCGAAGGGATTGGGCGAGCTTTTTTCATAGTGTAATTCCCACTCCCGCCAGGCTGACTATTGCACATTGAGTCAACATTCTCTCCGGAGAACTCCCCAAAGTGGTAACCCAGCTCTCTATGATTCTCCTCTTATTTGATAACTGTATTTTTCGAGACCGAAGTCATGCAGATTTGCGTAGTTATGTAAGGTTAAGTGAGATTAGGTTTATGTCAGTTGGTTGTCAAAGTCTATTCTTTCAAAAAGCTGAGCGGGCTATCGCTGGTGATTTGACCTTGTTCACCGTCACCGGTCAATCGCATACAGTAGGTGAATCAGAAATAAAGCCTGGGGCAATAAAGCAGGTGCTGTTGTATCTGGCATAGGAAGTGAGGAGATGGGACGGCAGGGGACCTGGATTGGGTTTGCCATGCCTACAGATTCGGTATTGGGGTCGGTGGTGAATCCTGTGGTAATGAGCATCTGCAATACTCTGTGATTCGATCAGTATCCTAACATCTTGCCCTAAATCACTCCACCTCCCGTGTTTCGTTTGGTTCTATCTCATCCCTCATGGTTTAGGAAAGGGGACACCTGAAGTATCTGCCAACTCCCCCAACGGCTGCAGCAATCACCCCACCAGTCGTGGAGAAGAGGGGGAAGGGACAAATAGGCTAATTATGAGCAGGCTTCCCCATTGCGAGTTTGCGGAATGAAACCTTATCATTTGGTATTCATCCTTCCCACCACACCTTACTATCCAGTACACCAACCTGCCGTGCCCTAGGCTACCGCATTCCATCACGCCACCCAACCAAAAGCAGATTTGGCTCATAGGATACGGGGCTGTGAAAGGGCAATACAGCAATCACTGGCACACTCCATATTATAAGGGAGCGCACGATTCTGGGCAGATGGTCCTATGTATGCAGCCAAACTGGGACAGGGTCTTGAAATCTCCAGAAAGTGCCGTAGCACATGATAGAGCTTTGGGAGGTTGACAGACCTGTTCATAAAAGAGGGGCCATAAGCTTACTCTTTATTTCCGGGTTCAGCTCGAGAGCATTCTTTGGTGGTGAAACTTGGTTAACATGTAATCTCAGGCTTTGATATGTTCCTACTCAGTTCTCCTAGTTGTTTATTCGCCCTAGGCTAGAGGTCGACGGATTTGTTGGTGGGGCGGCGGTGGTTGCCATTTCCCCACAGATCTGGCGACCCGACAAACTGAGTGGATTAGCCTGAGCACCTTGCTGCAGCTAAGGCCAGCTATGTAAGCTTTAAGGAGGTTGTCGTGGCTAGTCAGCGAATAGCTCACCGGACAGGGTTCTACCGTTCCTTCTCTTTCGTGTTACACTGGTAGCTCCGACAACGGCCCGCTAGGTGTAGCCACATTTGCCTAGACACTTTATCAATGATACCTACTCGCACGAGCAGAGTACAGTGCAGTGGGGTTCGTTCTTTTCATGTTTTTTCTTCCTCTTTGTCAATTCCTTAGATTTATTAGTAAATTACAGGAAAATCCCAGTATACGCCCTTCTTCATTATATATTGATTGCTCCAACCATATACCTATCAAGAATTAAAAAACCTTTACTTACACACATTATCAACTAAGGGGATGTGTGGTATGGTATGATTTTGATTTGAAATCATTATTTGACATCAAATCGTGATCTGAATTCATAAGGTGTTTGGCATGCCAGGTTTCGTATTTGATTTGGAATCAGTCTCTGATTTTAAATTTTCATAACAGATTTAAGGCTGGGCTATGTAAAAATCTCTTGATTACCTAGAGTAATATCTTTAGTTTCCATAAAGAGACAGAAAATATTTTCATACCAAATTTTAATTCTTGCAATTTGCACACAAATACACTGCTTCCAACTATTCAAATATTCCTGCCTGTATTCCCATCCTCTAGTTGTACATATTTGTCGTTATTTTTACCCCCCTATTATCTTCACTCAACACTACTACCTCTACTATTTCTTTCCTATCATAATGTCACTAATATTTTATCCTATCTCAGGTGGTTTACATAGTTATTACAGTTTTAATTCATTAGTAGTATAGCAGCTATTTTAACCTACTTTTCATTATATTATATCCTCTCATCTTGACTCTACTATTATAACATACTTTCTAATGGAGAGATTTATCACTATACCCCAGATTCTGCATATCTAAAAAGAGCCTAATACCAAATTATTCAGTAGGAGGCAAAGAGATGCAGAACTTGGAGCATTGGCTTTTGGGTATTCTTACACTTGCATACAGAGAACCTAATAGTACTCAACAGCAATCTTTAAAGTTTGCACTGGTTGTATTCAACTATTACTCTATTTTAGTCTAAAAGGCCAATAGAAAACCATATATCAGTTGTCCTTGTATATGTGAGGAGTTATTCTAAATAGTTTTACAGGATAAAAGTGATCTTCTAGGAATTTAAAGTGTTTAACCAAATATGGACAAAGATTCAAGATCAGTATACTGAGCTACAAAGTGAGCAAATGCTACTAAATCAATCTTACAAGTAATCTAAGTGACACTATATACAAGATCAGTAATGAGAGTAAGAGAACAACACATGGAGTAATAAAGAATTGATTCTAGTGAAATCTTATTTCAACCTTTTTAAGATTCATCTACCTCATACTTATATAATTATATATACAAGTTTGTAAATATTCCCCAGCTTTCTACATAATTTAATAATGTAACCTACTCCTATGTATCTCGAGAATCCCAAAGGGACTCTGAAGATACTATTAGGAAAGGGGGAGAAGTGTCGATGGATCGGTCTTCAATAGACAAGGTAAGAGGTATAGAACTAACAGAGTAACTATTTAACTTGTAGTATTAAAGATGATGGTCCTGTAAGGCTTGAGAATCCGAATCATTAAGGGATTGCAGGCTCTTTAAATATAAAAGATTGTAGCTAGGAAAACTTAACAAAAGCGCAAACATCCTGTCCAACAAATATGCTAACAGAGGCAGCCTAACAAGGTAACCATATTCTGAAAACAGAAGGTTAAAAGTGACATGATAGAGCTAACAAAATAAGTGATGGATTCTAAACAAGGAGGAACAAGTGATTGCTAATACTATACAAATCCAGTAGGTATAGTAGGAGGATAGCGATATCCAAAAGGGTAGAAGCAAGGAGGGGGTAATGATAAGCGAAACAAGGGAAGAATAACCAGTTAGGATGTCATAACCAAATAGAAAGGGACAACCAAATAGTAGTGCTTATCAGGTATAAACCCAAATAAGTAATAACCAACATCAAGTCTGTATTAATAGTAGAAATATAGTAGGATTCCATTACTAGTCATCTGGTACATAAGAAACCAATATAGGACAGATTGAAAATTTCTACTAAAAATAATACTACAGGGCAGATGCTCAACAAGTGTTAGCAGTATCATACAATCTGGATGAGAATTTGGAACTGTGACCCTTTCAAATATTTTAGCAACAATCTCCTAGGTGATATGATACAAACTAAGTAAGCACTATAGTTTTACAGAAAATGTAGATATAATCGTGTCACGGTTGTCGCTAGTGGCCACAACCCCTGGTTGCTCGCTCGCTTGCAACCTGGGACACTCCTCCAGAGTGCCCTCCAGCTCAACATGACTTGCCAGCTCAACATAACTTGTGGCTCAACAAACCTTTTGGGGCTCAATATTGTGGCTCAACAGATTAATGTCGCTCAATGTAACACTATAGCTTTCTCAAAATTTAATCTTAAATCCAAATTGCCTGAAATATAACCTGAAAGCTGAATTGAACTTTACAGCTTGATAGAACTTTGTTGATCAATATAATTTACCAGCTCATAGTACATTGAACTACAATTGAACCTTGATACCCATATACAAGCTTGCATATTAATGGATCTTAATAGTGGAAAACAATTCTGTACCTCAATGAGTATAACCATTCAAGTTGTCAGTATTATTATTATTGAAATTTATATGTGAAAAGAATTGTCTATACAATTCTATTTTGAATTTTATAGTAAAGTATCAGCTTCAAAATTCATAAAAGCAGAGCAATTACAGAGTTTCTTTGCAAATCTGCAGTTCCATGTATCATCAAAGTCCTAATTCCTTTCTTTACAATATATACCTATTATTTCATTCTATAATACTATCAATACTGTCACAAATCATGACTTAGCAGTATGGAATATTTCACATGATTCACGATTTGTGAAATCATTTATGATTATGATATTTTGTTGGTTTGATTTATGTTTATGGTTTCATGACTCACGATTGTGAGGTCATATAAAGTTATGAGTTTCGCACATGACTACAAGTATGAGTCTGGGGTTTCACGCATGTGACGCGATTACCGCACATAACCTTTTATGGAATTGTATACTATGGGGATTGTATACTATGACTCAAGTTATGAGTCATAGGATGTTTGTTATACTATGACTCACGTGGCAGTCATAGTAAGGAGGTGACTCATAGTGAAGTCAGTAAGGATAGGGTTGTGGGAAGAGTGCCTATATAAGGAGGGTCATGGACACAGATAGCTAGCTCTTCGCGCAACCACCTAAGTTACTTCCTATGTTATATTTTATCTATTAGTTCAATTTATACTTTATTCTTATCATGACCATCCGTATATATTACTGACCAAAAGGTGATTCAAGGAACGTATCGCTAAGGAGCAGTTGCAAGGGCTAGGAGTGAGAGGACTCAGCGTTCCCACAGCGACGTAAGACTATGAGACCTGCCGAGTGGTAAGACCAGCAGTACGTATCGTTACCTGTTGCAGTTGAAGAGAATAGTGTGTCTTGTTCGGTACACTAGGGAAAGGTTTGTAACATTTGGTTGCATCTTTTTGCGACACTTAACAAATACAAAACGGATTCACCTACAGATACAGAAGTCCATGCCTTCAACGATCTTCAAACTTTTTTAGGACTGCAAGCAGAAGTTGGACAAGCCTTAAGTGAGATATCGCGAGAGAGATCTCCACGACCTCCAAGCCTGGTAACTCCGGAAGCAAGATCAAGATCAGGATAGGTAAGGTCAGGAGCATCCCCAATACACACAATGTCGGGGGCAGCAGGACCAGCGGATACGATAACTCTTACGAGAGAACAACTCCAAGAGTTGATCAGAATGGTCCAGGAAAATCGACAGGAACAGACTGTGCGGAGGCCAAAAATCAAAACCCCGGATACATTCATAGGAGACTGTACCAAACTCCAAGTATGGCTAGTCCAACTTGCAATGTACTACACAGTACTAGGATGGGGAGAAAATGAGGACGAATTGAAAGTGGATTTTGCCAAATCCCTACTGAGGGAATCAGCAGGCAAATAGATTACCTGCTATGTGGAAGGAAAGACGCCAACTTGATGGAATGGCTGGGCAGAATTTCAAACCACTCTACGCATCCAATTCGGTGATAGGGATACCGGAGAAACGTCAAGGAATAAAATCGAAAAAATCAAACAAGGAAGTCAGAATATGACTGATTTCTGGAACAAGTTGCGACTATTGGCAACAGAAGCGGAATATGATGAAGCAACCCTGGGGAGGGCCTTTCTAAGAGGTTTACATAAAGAAGTTCAGAATGCATGGGCCATGAGGGCTCAGGACTTCACGACGACTGAGGAAATGGCGGTATGGGCCATTAATCAGGATAATCGCTACGACGTTATCAAACATGTCCAAGGAAGATTAAAGACTAAAATATATGACAACGCTAGAAACTACGACTGCACCTTCAAGACACAACGACCACAGGAGTCTCGCAGAGATCCAATAGACCTAGATGTGACTAGACAAAGACAAGCTTTTTACATATCAAAGACCGAATATTGGAGGTGAAGAAACAACAATCTCTGTATGGCATGCGCAAGGCCAGGATACATAATGAGGAACTGTACCAACCCGAGGGACGAGAAGGAATATCCTGCAAAGGCAGTCAGTAGGGTTCAGAACCCACAATAGAAACAGAGACCCGCTCTCCGAGATATGGACCTTGAAGCAAAACCTCCATATAATCTGACAAAGAAAAATGCAAAATGGAAGTGGAGAACAGTGGAAAGCGAGGCGTTCGATACGATGAGACAAAAACTAACTTCGGCACCAGTACTCACCTATTACAATACAGAAACACCGATCATGATCGAAACAGATGCATCGAAGTATGTCTGTTCTATAATTTTATCACAACAGTGCGAAGACGAGAAATGGCGGCCAGTGGTATTCCGATCAAAGACAATGACGAATGCGGAATGCAACTATGATATTCACGACAAAGAACTATTGGCCATAGTACAGGCACTCAAAGAATGGAGAAGATATGTGTTAGGAAGCCATGACATGACAAGGATCCTCACTGACCATAAGAACTTGGTTCCTTTCACGACAAGAAAAGATCTTAATGAACGACAAATCTGGTGGAGCGAGAAGTTAAGCCAATATAATATACGGATCGAATATCGGCCAGGAAAGGAAAGCGGCAAACCGGACTTATTGATAAGGAGAAGTCAAGATGCGCCAGAGGAAGATGACGACAGGATCAAACAGAAACAAAGGATCCTACTACCACAAGAAACATACTTTGAGGAGATAAGAATTCAGGAAATCGATACGATTAGCTTTCCCGGAGAAGAGATAAGAAAGCTTAAGGAACAAAGTGGGAAGGACCCCTACATACAAGATATAAGGAAAGCATTGGAACAAGGAACAAAAGAAATAAAGGATGTAGCCCTGGGGCTATGTCGATGGAAGGATGATTGCCTATGGTACCAGGACAAAATTTGGGTACGAGAAGAGGAAGAGATAAGGACGGAACTTATCAGAAGGAATCACGACATTCCACAGGCTGGACACAGAGGAACTGCAAAAACTACAGAACTTATAAATCGCAGTCATTACTGGCCTGGAATCCGAAAGACAATCAAGAGATATGTCAAAAATTGCGACATTTGTCAAAGAACGAAATCATCCAGACATGCTCCGTATGGTTAACTACAATCAAACGAAGCACCAGATAAGCCATGGGAGTCGATAACTATTGATATTATCACGGATTTACCAGAATTGGACGGCCATGATGCTATCTTGGTAGTCATCAATAGACAGACAAAAATGAGTCATTTTATTTCATGCCCGAAAGATATGATAATAAAACAATTCGCGCGAACCTTTGCAAAAGAAATCTTTTGGTTACATGGACTACGGCATGATATCATCACCGATAGGGGAACACTGTTCACCTCTAACCTATGGAAGGAGACAGCCCAGAGGTTGGGAATTGAAAGGAAACTGAGCATGGCTTACTACCCGCAAACGGATGGACAGACCGAAAGAACCAACGCCTTCCTGGAACAATACCTGAGAGCATATGTCAATTATCAATGGGATAATTGGAACGAACTATTACCTTTTCCAGAGTTTGCATACAATAACGGACAACAAGAAACAATTGGACAAAACCATTATTTGCAAATTACGGACAATACCCGAAACATGACTGTAACGACCCCTAGATCAGTTGGTATAGCTTACCGAACCTCAGCCCAGCCAGTGGT
>QFET01004711.1:0-12136 GCA_003316355.1 Tuber calosporum
AGCCCAAACGGCATCACCGTATACTCGTACAGGCCATAACGACTCTTAAAGGCGGTTTTCCATTCTTCACCCGGTGCCCTCCGGATTAGATAATAGCCATTTTTCAGGTCCAGCTTAGTGAACACTGTGGCTTTTCCGAGCCTATCTCGTAGCTCATTCATCAAAGGCAAAGGATACTTGTTCCTAATAGTTATCTTATTGAGCCCTCGATAGTCGATACTTAACTGAAGCGTTCCCTTTGGCTTCGGCACAAAGAGGATAGGGGCTCCGGCGGACGACGTAGAACGCCGGATCTTTCCTTGTTCCTCCATTTCCCGGATGTAGTCATATAGTACATCTAATTCTCGCTTAGAGAGGGGGTATATGGGCCCTGATGGCGGTTTGGCCCCTGGCTCGAGTTCAATGCTGTGATCAAACTCAGTATGCCGGGGAAGGGAAGTTATATTTTCTTGACTGAAAATATCTGCATAATCACTATATTCTGGTAGTAGGCTGACGCTAATGTCCTTGCCATCTTCCCCAGTATTTATTGCCATACCCAAAAGGTATACCTGACTACTGTCCTCGGCTAGGAGTTCTTCACTGGTAAGGAACTCCCTTCATCGCTTAGCGACAAGACAGTTTGTCTTACAGTATTCTGAACGCCACTTCAGAATACCAGTTTCCCAGTCAATATCGGGATTGTGGTCCTTCAACCACGACATCGGAAGATAGCCGTCTACTTTGGTGTCCGGCATATCCGCAAGTTCGAACCTTATATCAATTACATGGTCGCCTATCTTCATTCTCACCGTCGTGGTGTAATGTTCCCCGGACCCTGGAATCTGGTTGCCACTTGCATCAGAGATTGGTTTCGGATGTTTCCGACGGATACATGGTAATTGGGCTTTTTTTACCCACGTGCTACCTAGCTCGGCACCCGTAGCTCCACTGTCCAACAAAATTAAGGCTTCCTTACTATATCTATGCTTCTTGAAATTCCTGACAAGCGGACTTTCATGTGTATTGACCTAGTGTGGGGCGGTGGGCCAACTAGCCTCAGCCGCTTAGCGGGTCTTTCTTCGCTAACAGGTTTTGTTCGCTTATGCGTCATAATGTATATCTCGGATATAATAAAGTATCGGTGTTTACTATCATGCCAGCGAGATTTCGGGTATTTAACCCTCCTCAGGTAAACTTGTAAATAAGTTCAATTGCTTAATCAAGTCCTGCCTGATAGATATACATAAGTGAAACAAAACCATTGAAACCAGACCATCTCTATTGGTCTTCCCCAAGCAAACAACAAAGGAAATAAGAAATAAACCCTCGCAAAACCTTAACAAAAGAAAACCCGTAATCCCACCCTGTCCTGACAGTGGCGGATCAGCCTTGTTCTTTTGTAAGGGTGAGGGGACTCACCTAGTCAAATTTCCCTTTCCTTCTACCCTTTTCCTCCGCGCCTTAATGCAAAGAGTGGTAGTCAGCTTTCTGGTTTCTCAGACACTGTCTAAAGGGCTTACCTAATTACTTCCATCGGTGTCAACCTCCAAAATCGGAGGAGAGCCGCGGACCTCGGTAACCCTTTTGACAACAGGGGGTGGAGCCTCAATGCGACGGTGTTTAGATACCGTAGGTGCTAAATGATCAGCCTCAGAAGCAGAGCGCTTGCGTGAGGATTTGATTGATTGCACTACGGGTTCGGGAGCAGTACACTGTTTCCAAGAGTGACTGTCGGTTCCACACCGCGAACCTTGCTTTAACCGGCGGCATTTGTCAATCAGAGTGGTCGGAATATTCCGATGTTTGATTTCATAGTCTGATTTCTTAACACGGGAGGGGTTGGCATTGCTCGCTTGAGGCCGGGGATTTCGGTTTCCAGGGCCTCGCTCCTTCTTTCGTTGTCGCTTAGCGACCGTGGACCTGTCATCTCCTCGTTCGTGGGAGGTAGGCTTTTCCTTAACAACCGTTCTGTTGAAGGATGCAACGTCTTCCAGCTGATGGCCGGTGTTGCGAAGTAGGTTTAGGTAATCGATGTATGCTTGCGGGTGTGGAGTTTTCAGACCCCAAGCATTTCGCAATTCAGCGGTCATGACATGCGGGCCTTGTCCTTCACTACTACCGCGTCATAATGCAACTTACTGGCTAAGCGAATGAGTTCATCGACAAATTGGTCCACCTTTCCTGGCTTCATAGCCAAACCATTCCACTCACGAAGAGCACGATCCCGATCTGAGTGACCGCCGAAACTGGACTCTAGGCGTGTTCGGAAGCCTCCCCAAGTGCACAACTCATTGCTTGGGTTAAAGGTCACTCCTGCCCGTTGAGCGGCATCCTGGCTAATGTGCACATGGATGCTGTTGTACCATTTCTTTGCGGCCCCTTCAAGAAGCGCGATGATCAGGCTGACTTTATCCATATCAGACAGCTTACAGTGTCGATAATAGTCAAACCTGATCTCCGCATCCTAGATGAATCGCTGTGTGTCAAGTGGGTGTCCATTGAACCCCTTGATCCTCAATTTCTCGGACTTCTTCTGCCGAGTATGGGATTTCTTGGTGGACTTTTGAAGAAAGTCCGTCAAGGCTTGACACCGCTCATCATACCGTCGCTTCTTTATATCATTCCAGCGCAACTTACGTCGGTCCAGAAATCTGCTGAGATCGGGGAGGGAGGAGGAAGATTCGTCGCTACTGCTGGAGGAGTCGGAATCACCCGGTTCTCCTGCTTCGCCGACGTTTCCACCACCTGGTGGTTTGCTACCACCATCTCCACCAGTATTTCCACCATGGAGTCCCAATAGTTCCTCATATCCGCTAAAGCGGTCCTACGAGCTTTCGTGACTGGCTTCTGGGAGAGAAGCTTCCGGAGGGGAAAACAGTCTTGTGGGAGGTGCAGGGGATGGAGGACCTTTAGCAGCAAGGACCTTATCCACTCCCCTCTGAACTAACTGTTGGAAGCAGGGACAAGCTCCAACATCCGTATGATCTTCCGAACCACAAAAACGACAATGGGTCTTTTTCAACTTCGGACCTTTGGTATTTTGCATTATGGGTTCACCGGTCCCTTTCGTACATGGCGGGCTATGGTGAAATGCAATATTCCCATCAGGTCTTCCCTCGATCCTACAAGTAGGAGAACAATAGGCCGTAGCCGACTGCGATTCTACCCCTGGAAACCCAGTCCTCGTGGCGCTGCCCGTGGGTTTGGCTGGAGCCGGCGGTGCTGTCGGAAGGACAAGCGGTACCGGATTTTGTGGTGTGGCTGGCAAGGGAGTTGCCTCTGCCACCGCATATGGTCTCTCAGCTTCTATATCTATAGTTGGCGTTGATGGCTCAGCCAGAATGGCTGCAACGGCGGTCGTAGTTTTAGGTTTTGCGAGTCTCTTGTCCTTTGTTACCCCTGCGAGGCGTAAAGACCTCCGCACCGTGCCTGAGCCAGAAGGGCCCGGATATCGGCTGACTAGGCGGGCTTTAACAGCAAGGGCGAAAGGTGATACCCGCGATGTGCCTGGAGTGAGGCCAAGTCCCAAAGCTACCCGGGCATGTGGCTTTAAATGCTCATGCCACGTGACATTTGCCATGGCTTCCGCAAAGTGCGGGGCAAAACTGATCGGTCCTGTGCGGACAAGGGGAAGCGGAGGAGCTTGCTCCATAATCACATCATTTTCAGAATCAATGCTGATTCCTTGACTCACAGCCCACTCGAGGGCCATTAGGCGACCCTTCAGCGCTTGGGCTGTCATGACCTGCTGGCGATAGGCATCTTGGACCTTCTTTACCCAGTCGGTGGCCATGTTCACAATTTTCTCTTGAAAATAGGTCTGCTTTGCCTCCACAAAGCATTCGAGTTGGGACTGTGCTTCCACGAACCTACGGCCTACTTCATGTAGGATGGAATTCTCTAAGACTTCGTGGGTAAAACGTTCAAAAGTAACCCCTTCAGGGACAGCCTCAGGTACCATCACAGAGGGATTGTGGGTGATGGATTCCATAAGTGCCCTAGGATTGGTGACCACCATGGTCTGACATTCCTCAGGCACCTGAATGGGTGACGCTTCAATTAACTTCGTAACCGCCTCCCAACCCAGGCCCCTTAGGTCTGCGATAACATCGTAGTCCAAGAGGGGACCCGGAGTAGGAGGGACGGTAGTCCGTTGTGAACACGTAAGAGACATTTCAGACATAATACTTCCCACCCTGGGCTACTTGTTCCTGACAAGGTTACCAGTACTCGTAAATGTCAGAAAGGGGTCTCTAGGAGCAACAATTCACAGGAGAGAGTTAAGCAGAGAGCTTAACGATATACTGTAACGGGGGCACCCTATAAGAAGATGGATCCTAAGGTTGCGACCGCACCAAGAGACTCAACGCAAAGTTCACAGAAGGTAAAGATAAAAATAATTGAATCAAATGATAAAACTTAATATCGTTAAGCCAGAGCTTTACTCAATTCAAGTCTTCTCGAGAGGATAGTTGGTTATCAGAGTAGAGTGCCGTTCGCGTTTACTTAAGTAGAATTATAAAGCCAACGACACCCATCCCCACTCCGACTGTTAAGAGAGCTCCCTTCTCCACTCAGGGATCATCTGACACATGGCCTTTCCGGAATTAACTTCAGGGCCTGTGGATCGCTCGGGTAAGTTGAGTCAGTTCAATCATAGAGGTTTCCTGCAATGCATTTTGATTATGCCTGCAGGAAAGAAAAACCTTTCCGATCGCCGTCTTGTCAAAGGCCAACTGACAATCCGACTTTGGACCAAAACCTAGGTATGAGACTCAGTAGCCCTATGGCTTTTTCCGTCTATGCAAGCACTGCAGTCAACTGTATCTACTTGGCCTATCGGCAGCTTTTCTTGTGACTGCATAGCTCCCCCGGAATGTGTCTTTACTGAGTTGGCTAAATAGGCGCTACCTATAGCCAACCATTCAGGGATCACCTTAGCCGTGATAAGACTGAATGCCTCTGAGAGTCCTGTAACGTCCCTCAGTAATGGTATAGCGCCTGGGCTATCGTTGTGTAAGTAGCAGAGTTTTATCCGGACAAACTTCCGTTTATCCCCGACTTTCAGATAGCTATTCCGGGGGACCCCCATATATCCCATAGGGATTATAGGCACCTAGAGTACCCTCGGAAGGCCATCTGATGTCAATACTAACAACTTGCCCGGGTCGGCCGTTGCCCACCCCTATATATATCCTGCGGACAGCATCTGGTCGGAAGGACGGCAGTGACTTATATGGGGTTACGCTGCCACCTTCGATTTCTCAGTTTTGTTAGGCTTTTACCAACTGTCACCCTTTCCCACCCGTCGCAAGGGGCGAACGTGGGAGCGGCAAGGGGGTGTTGGACACGCCAAAATCACTCCAACGACTCTGGGGTACTTGTAGTTAGATTTCGCGTCTCGCGTAATGTTAGTGGAGGGTAACTTGAGGTCCACGATTTCACCTGCGATCCCCAAGGTAGGGTAACTGGACCCTATCATGGTGCAAATAGCTGTGGAAGTCTGTTTAACGCCCCTTTGCGTCACCAGAAGGTTCCGCGTAACTGACTTATTTGTTACACGCGATTCCATGAGGGAGAAACACCTGGTTACGCGAATGTAGCACGCCTTGCGGGGTCTACACTGCTTAACATGTTTTCCTATGGCTCCCTGTTACCCTGCCTAGGTGGTTACCCTGCCTAACTGAGGAGATGGGTTACCCTATCTAAAGGGTTTCCCTGCCTAACTATGCTTCCGGGTTACCCTACTCAAGAGGGTTACCCTGCCTGACTGTAGCTCCGTGTTACCCTGTCTCGCGGGGTTACCCTACCTAAGTGTGCACAAAGGTTACCCGGCCTTGCTGGGTTATCCTATCTAACCAGGTACCTAAGTACCCTTTCGTCATGAAAGGTACTTATGGTTGCTATGTCACTTTGCAGGTGTCAGGTACCGTTCCTGTCCACGTCCTAGTAGGACCACTGGCTGGGCTGAGGTTCGGTAAGCTATACCAACTGATCTAGGGGTCGTTACATCTGCAAGTTAACACTTGCCAGCACTCATATGATGTATTCACCCAGCTGTTAAGTGGTTGAGACCCATGAAGGCATGTGGGAGGAAAGACGGCTTGTACTGGTAGTCAGGGGTTTGTGGGGACAGGAGTGTCCTTTCAGCCAGGAGGTCCTTTCTGCACTATTCTTTGATCAGTTTGTAGAAGACGGAGCCTGGGATTGGAGGAGGGGGGGCAGTAAGTGTGCCTGGTAGGAGTTAGCAATTTATCAGGGGGAATTTGAAGCCATCATATGTCAGCGGGACCAAGAGGTAGCATATCCTATCAATGGGGAGGTGGGAGCTGAGGGCAAGTATATGCATTGGTTGGTCTCAGTGGAGTGGGATATAGTTGGTCCTGAAGCCGTATAGCAGGAGTCCAGAGGAGTCCTCTGCCCTAAAGTGGGAGAAAGCTGGAAATGAAGGAGGCAGCCAGGCTACAGCTGGGTACATCTCAGGCGGGGAGAAGGCAAGCCATAGTGCCGCCATCCTGGGTTGATGGGGGAGAAGCAAGTTGAGAGGGGGGAGGCAAGCCTCGCAGGCCAGGGTGGGTACTGGAGTCGATGAGAAACACTTGGTGACCCACTGTTAGACAATGTATGCTTCTAAAGACTTATATTTTCGCCATCATGGCAGCATTGGGGATAAGGGGGTCAACTCCATCGGAGAGGATAGTTATGTGCAGGCCTATAGCCAGCCTCCGGTTGAAGTAAGGGACTCTGACGATACCCAGAGGGGAGAGTTGCCTACTAAGACTACAAGCCCCTTGCGTAGGGGCTAGCCTCTTAAGGAAGTGAACGGAGGTTTTTATTGAGAGGGAGAACCAGTATTCTAACCATTGGACTAAAGAAGAAGGATGGAAAAGACTCCCCTCAAGATACCCAGGAGCCAGTGAAGTGAGAGAGCAATCCCGTGGAGTACACTAGTGGATGAGTTAAGCATTGGGGACGGAGAAGGACACTGTGAGAGGGGTGACCTTCCTGCAAAGGCAAGTAGATTAATTTTGAAGAAGTTGTGTATTCGTACGGTATGACCCGGACTCAACAGTCTCTGTAAAATCATCAACATAGGAAAATATAATCCCCTCCGGGATAGATAAGTGTAGTGAATATACATATATCAAAAATTACTTAGGTGAGATCGGGGAGCCCTGGGGGGCACCTAGTTAAACAAGCAAGAAGATATTAGAAGAGCCCTTAAAGATCAGGTCGCATTTGTGGTCAGACAAAAAGGAACAAACCTTAAAAACCATAACAGGAGATGCGCCTTCAGCCCAGAGAAGGTAACATCTACAACTAGAGGAAATATTATTGTAGACCGTTTTGATATCAAGGAAGAGGGTTGAGGTCTGGAAGAATGAACGCTTTGGTGTGCGGACTTCGTGTGTGAGGGCAGTGTAAGTGTCAAAGGTACTCAGTCAAGCAAGTGAGCCATATTGGGTTGGGTGGATGAGGTCCACAGTGCGGGCCATTAGTGATAGTTGGGTTAGCATTATCCTTTCTAGAATCTTAGAGATAGTTTCTAGGAGGACAACAACTTGGAAAGAGGACTGGGAGTTTTAGTCAAATTTGCCGGGCCTGGAGAGCACAATGCAGTTGGCTTTTTTGAGAGATGAGGGGTGTAAACCATAGGTTACAAGGGGACCTAGGATGGCGGTAATGAAGGTAGAGTTGATGATGTTGATTCTCTTCCATATAGTATGGGGTATCAGTCCAGGGCCAGGAGCGGAGGTGTTGGACGACATGCAGAGGGCAAGGGATACTTCCAGTGTCTGCTGGGGCAGGAAGTCTACAATGGTTCGCAGGATAGACGGCACGGGTAGGCGGTCTTTTGGACGGACTCAATGATGCAAAAGGGAGGTGTTGAGTTCAACAGGTATCATGGCATAGGAAAAAGAAGTGAAAGGGTCAGGGGGGCGTCCGCTAGCAATCCGACTGGCAGCCCATACTGACTTTGGGTCCAGGGAGGTAAGGAACAGGTTCCAGTATGATGCCTGAGCCTTTTTTATGGCCTTGAAATATACAAGGAGGGAGGCAAGGGCACAGTCTGAGAGGGTGGTAGAGGGAGAGATGTGTGATATCCTTACTTCTCTGTTAAAAGCTTGGCGGAGTTGTGATAACTCAGCTGTCCACTATGGCTTAGACCTGAAGCAAGGGTGCTTGGTGGATGTGGGTAGGGCTGTGAGGGATGTGAGGGTGCCCAGGTGGCGACCAAACCAGGCACTAAGTGATGCTGAAGTTGGGAGCAGGGGAAGTACTGGGACTGATAGATCTCAGGGGAGAGAGAGAGTACTAATCAGTTTTGATCCAGTTAGGGGTGGGGTCAGGTTAGCGCAGCTACGGTGTGGACAGCATGATGGTGATTGGGTTGTAGTCTGAACCAGTTCGTAGGAGGGTGACACCCTATGAACTAACAGTGAGGGCAAGGGAGGAATTTGCAAAGGCAAGGTCCAAGAGTCCTTGTCTGGTTGTGCTATCTAAGGGGAACCTAGTAAATATACCTGGTGTGTTTAGAAGTGAATAGCTTAGCTCTGAGGCCAGGTCAAAATAAGAGGAAGAAAGGTTAAATTCAGGGTCAGAGAGGACCTGTACAAGGTCAGGAAGAGGATGGAGGATGTTCAAATCCCCAACGAGTAGGGTAGGGAATGCATGTTCCCTAAATAAGGAGGGAGTAGTCATTGTGCAGAGGTGGGATGAGCGCCCACTCGTGGAGTATGCATTCTAAATACGAAAGACCCGATAAGCCATATTAAACAGGCCAGCGGGGTAGTGAATATTAATTGCCATGAAATCCAGCTGGTCAAAAAAAACTGCTAGCTATGCAAAAACTTGCATGAAATCAAGGAGAGTGTTAATAGCAACAATAGGTTTGGTACCATTAGCAGTAGGTAGAGTAAACATCTTATTAGAAGAAAATGTTGATAACCGCCCTTTAAAGACTCCAGGATCTCGCAGGGCGACCAAGTGTTGGGGGCGGGGCATAGCCTTGAGGCTATTGAACAAGGAAAGAAACACATTCCAGCTTCCAAGGCCGTTGTGCTGAATGTGGGTGTGGGTACAGCCTGGCGCCAGTGTCAGGGAAGGGCGGTCCAGTACGGGACTCATCTGCAGGGGTAGCGCGATGGTCCGTGATGGAGCGGAGAACTAGAGAGCTACGTGGTGACTGATACAACAGACTCGGGGCAAGGGTAAGCTGGGGTGCCAGTTTGTGGGACTGGCTGTCGGGGGGTGGTGAGATCCAGGCTGGCAGTAATAGGGGAAGGAGTCCTGGGTGGGTCGGGTGGTGGTGGTACATCTTGGTCCATCTTGTCATCAGGTCCATAGTCATCCTCAGGCCTAGAGGGGGAATCATCATCAGTGGGGGGGGAAGGGATACGATGGGCAGGAACAGTTTGTGGCAAGATGGGGTCCAGTACAATTAGAACACCTGATAGGGCAGGTCGGGCAGCACCCAGCAACTGACTTAGTGTTTCCACATTTAGGGCATGTGGGATTGGGGCAGTGGTGCATGGCTCGGGTATATGCCAGAGCGCAGAGGGGGCAAGTGGTGGTGGTAGCTTTGAACATGGGGGAAAGGTGGCGTACAGCTAGGATTTCCGGCCTTGCATATATTTGCGAGAGGAGAGGGCCTTTTTGACTCTGCACGGTTGGGAGAAGATGAAGATGATCCAGACAAGCCTATTTACCTAATCAGGTTTGATAGTGACTAATATAGATATAGTGGTCTGCGTGGTTTGGATATCAAGATAAGTTTGAAGGTAGTGTCTTGAGTAGATGGTAATGTCGGTTGCATTGCAGATTGCCTTGGAGAGTCCAGAGAAGAAGTCAGCTTGGTCCTCTGCGAGGTAGGCTGTATCTAAGCTATGGAGAGCCAATTGGACCTCATTTGTAGCAGGTCAGACGAGGCAGTAAGGGTTATTTCCTAACAGGAAATATAGGTTAAGACGTTCAGCCTTCGTGTTATGATTGATACCTAAGCAAAGCAGGTTTTCATATGACTCCTGGTTATGAGTAAGAAGGATTTGATATCGGGCACTATGACTCATCTGTAGTCATGGGGTTTCACATAATGTAGACTAGTACAAATATTGTTATATAGTGATTGGTTAATCGTGCATATGACTCATGCTTGTGAGTCATATGATTTAATGAGTTTCAGATATGACTCACAGTATGAGACATGGATTTGGCACATGTGACCACCTTGGGGCACATGACTTGTTTAATGAGTTATGATTGGTTTTGGTATGTTGTGCAGTTGATTCAGGAGAGTCAGCTGATGGATTTCATACTATGACTAACTATGAGTCATAGAGGTCATGTGACACATAAGAATAAGTCATTAGGGTTAGGGTTGAGGGAAGAGTGCCTATCTAAGGACATCTAAGCGGCCAGTAACTAGGACACACTTAGCTTCCCCTATTTTCCTGCCCCTACATTTTGCACCACAACGTCAAAAGTGTACTCTGTTCCCACCATCCCACACACACCTCTCCTTGCTTAGGTTCTTGCATACCCCAGGCCTGTTCCTGGTGCAAGCCAGTCCCCCTCCTCCCCCTCTCTTTGCCTCCGTCCCTGCACCACTATCAGCCACTGCCTCCACAGTGGACATCACCCCCCATCTCAGATTCCTCACCTCCTTCCTTGACGAATTCAAGGAAGTTATGAATTTCTCCTCCGCTCAGGTCCCTACCATCTCCCCCTCTGGCCTCGATGACCTCTGCACTGGCGAGATCACCTTGATCCCGCTCCTGTGTGGCACCCTTCGTGCAATCTCGGCCCTTGGCGCCCCGCTTGACTCTCTCTCCTCAGCAGTTGCACTTCTCAGTACTGGCTTACCCAACTCCACGCAATTGCTGACCCTGCAGCCTCTAGCCTAGCCTCAATCCGTTCTGAGCTTCGTGACCTGGCCCACCGTGTCACTCTTGCACCTCCCACCGCCACCACCACCACTCCTCCTATCATCTCTCCCCATCCTTGCATGGCCCAGAGGCGCCCGGCGCCCCCATCTCTCCTTCCTCCCCCACCTCCTGCCCATGCCTTTGAAGGCGCCCCCCAGGTAATACATGGTTTCTCTGGTGATCAGTTCCATGACCGTGACACCTCTGCCCCCTCCTATGCCCAGATTGTGGTAGGCAGAAGGAACAGGAGAAAGTCCCCATCTAGTCCTCCCTCTGCAGCCAAAGTCGCGGCTGCTGCCGCAAACCAAGCCACCATGGCCACCACCAGTTCAGGCTCCCCCTCCCCTCAAGCACAAGTACCACCTCCTCCAACCCCGCTCACCACCGCAGCTCGCCGATTCTTGGCCCCCCTTTCAGCACCAGCCCTCCGCCCTGATGCAGCTGTCATCGCTAGTCTTCTTACCGACCTGGCAGGCTCAGTACTCGTCGATGCCAACCCCTCCCTTTCTCATGGTTTCAAGGCCTCGGTCAACGACCGCGGCTCCGTCTCCCTAACCGGCCTTGATGGCCAAGTTGCTGTCCTCTCTTATGCCGCATACTTCGAGGCCCTCACTAGGCACCAGAAGCAGTCCTTCCCAGTCAGTGACAACCTTTGGCTCCCCTTCCGCCCGGCTCTTACAGCCGTTCAGATTGCGATCTACTCTGTTCCATCTGTATGCCTCTCCGAGAATGATGATGACCTCTTCTCCCACGTCTCCACGTCAATCCTCAACTCCACCGGTGTTCCTATCCTGTCAGCTAGGTTCCTCAATAGGGACCCGGCCTCCCGCCTCACACACTCTTGTTCACTAGTCATAACTTCAGCCCCAGAGCATACCTCCTCCCTCCTACCACATGTCCCCCTTTTCTCTGCCAATAGGCGGTCTGAATGGGCCTTCTCCTTCTCTCCCTATATATAATGCCACAACTGCTGGGCCTTTGGTCATGTGGCCCCACAATGCAAAACACCACACCCAGTCTGCCCCTTCTGCTCTCTCCACCACATGAGAGCCGACCATAGATGCTCCAATCCCTCATGCCCCTAGCAGGGCAACATCAAAGCTGTGCTCAGCTGCTGCCTGACCTCCGCTGCTCGCTGCGCAACCTGCGACTGGGATCACTACGCCCGTGATCGGGACTGCCAATCTAAATCAGCTCCTCCCCCCCCTGCTCCGGCTCCCACCCAACCC